>VDFB02386572.1:0-22332 GCA_007258455.2 Sequoia sempervirens | reverse complement strand
TTATTCTCCTTTATGATCGATGTTCTGTGGAACTTGTATCTATCCAATGTATTCATGTTGAAATCTTTTTGTTTCTCTCTCTATGCGTTTTGGTGAACATTGAAAAGATCTATCATTGTGAAAGAGAATTCCCTTAACCTTTGAAGGCGTATGTAATAGGATGGAAACAAGTTCAAGCTTTCATGATTCAAACAAATTGCCTTCTCCAAGCCTGAGCGCTCTCGCCATTCCCTCTTGCATCTGCATCTCAAAATTATCAAGAAAAAAAAAGCAGAGGCGCTGAATTTTGGCGCTAGGACATTTTTGAGAAGATGAGATTTTTCCTAACACTAAAAGTGTAAGGGCGCTAAAATTTAGCGCCCTTGCACCAAAAGCAATTTTCCAAGAATGTAAGGGCGCTGAATTTTAGCGCCCTTACACTTTTTTCAGACTTTCCTCAATTCTTCCCAAATGAACTTCATTTTTGACCAGTGCACTCCTAAACCTCATTTTTCCACATTTGTGCATCGTTTTGCGTGCCTCGTCATCCGCTTCATGATTTCCTATCCTCGTGCTCATTTCGCGCTTTCCCATGTGTCCTAACAATTCATGTTTGTTCTGACTAAACGGATTGCAGTCTACTTTCAAAGATCGTCAAATCAAGATTGATCAGGGTTCCAGTTCCTTTTGATGGCTGCTACGAAGCCTCCTTCTTCAAAAGCAAAAAGCAAGATGAAATACAAATATCAAGGCGTCTATCCACCAACTATGGTGCTTTCCAAAGTCGAAGAGATAAAGGATACAGAAGTTGGTCATCAAGACTTGGTTGACTTCGCAAAGCTAACAGAGACAAAGCCTCTTCCTGATTCAATGAGAGCTATCGTACATAGCAACCTCCACTTGGTGGCGATGTTCCCTACAGCTGCGCACAATACCGAGTTTGTTCTTCAAGTTGCGTCTCATTACATCAGAGAAAGCAGAAGTGTGATCGACTCTTCCGGGCACGAGATTCTGAGACTCGACCCCGACTTCTTTGACATTGTCTTCAAAATCCCTCATATGGAGAAATATATTGACATCTCTATATCGAAAGCTCAGGAGATCTTCGATGCTGATCCCAATAAAGCTAAACAGTTGATAAACACTCAATGGCTCAAGAAGCCTAGATCATCTGTTTCTAGATGGCCGAAAGGACTCCTGAGAAGTGACTTCAAAGATGACGCCAAGGATATGATCACGTTTCTAAGCAGAGTGAAGGGCTTGCCAGAATCATCCACTTTTCACGATTGGATGTATGAGTACATCAGGATCACAAGAAGGCGGCGCATATTGACTGGGGCAAACAAATCAGTGATGATACACGAAAGGGCTGATCAATGCTCCTTCTACATTGAAGTTCTACATGACTTCTTACCTGGTGTACGCAGCGGCTATGATGAGACAATTCCTAGGTCTATCTACAAAAGGGAATTGAATGATGGTGCCTGTGTATAGATATTTCTATCAATTGGAGCTAAAGGAGAGCTTTCATCATTTCAGACGGGTCACTGCTGCTTTCTTTGTGCCTTTACTCTTCAACTTTGATCCAGCTTTGGAAAGAAGAAGAGTATCTGATGAGGCTTATAAGGTGGTAAGTAAAGTTGGATGCATTTTTCTCCAATTCCCAACGTTTACTTACTTGAGAGTAGGCTGCTACACTGGTTGTCCCTACATGCTACCACGTTATCCTTCAGATAAGTGGATTCTCATGGAAACATGCAGACAGCTGATGTCAGTGCAGAAAGAACGAAGAAGCAACCACAAGCGTGGGTTCAAGTTCCCACTGACCATCGGCCGATATACTATCCAAACTGCACAAAAAGCTAAGTCTGTCTATGCTGAAATGCAGATCATGACCATCAAAACCTACAGGTATAGGTTTGATTTCAACTACCGAGATGTCAGAAAAAAGTTGCAAAAAGGTCACCAACACAGGTACCATTTTGAAGACATCTGGGCAGATTGCAGAGATGAAGAAGCCATTCGCAAAATGGACTATTGCAGATTGACAGTTCAACAAATCAAAGATCTTGGTATTGCTGATCTACCAGAGGATTTTGAGGATCTAGGTGATATCCTGAACGCCGCTTCCATGATGAGCAAGGCATTGCTAAAGGCCGCTGTCGCATTACAATGAAAGTTCAGGAAAGAGATCACCAGCATGAGAGAAAGGCTGAGACCAATCCTAGCCAATACAGAAGAATGGTTACACAAACATGGTTATGCAATGAAAAGTTTTAACGTAATGTAAAGGAGAGGAAATCGAAGAGCCAAACGCCAAAGAACCCCAACGTTCAGCTGCCGCTCTAATTCTTCGCTAAGGGGTCCGCTGATCAAGTTCACCGTTGGTAAGAAAGATACCCGTGCTGTCCAAGAGGTGAAATGATTCATCTCATCCATCTCAACAGGGGTAAAAAAAAAGCCTATTCAAGAGGAGATAGATTCGATGAAGAAGGAACTTCAAGCGAATTAACTACCGAAGATGAAGATCGTAGCCAGGCAATTCACGTCAAGAGGTTTCAAAGTGGGCAGTCCATGAAGATTCCGAAGAAGGATCCGAAGGTGACTTTGAAGGGCGAACTTTATTCGTGGAGAGACAAGAGGGTGATCACCAGAACCCTGCATACCAAGAAATAACTACTTCTTCCCCTCCCCGAATGTAGTTGAGAAAAATTCACGTAACATCATCGCCTCAAGTGGACTTCTCAAACATTCCTCATACCCCTCCAGATTCAAGAACTCCTCCACCTCCTGTTCCCTCGTCACCTATCCCTACCACATGCATTCCTGCAGCCGAGATATCCCCTATCCCTGCAGCATCAACCCAGCTTAATACTCCTTCAGTGACAAGCATCCATACGGTTCATATACTGTCAAGCCCTCCATCGTCCATTCCTAGCTTGTCTTCGCCAACGTATGATATCACTTCTGAAAACGAATTCAATCGTTTCATGAATGAGTCGATGCGTGATCAGCTCAATGTGTCAACTACAAGAGCTACGATGACAAATACTTCTCCAATTGTCATGATACCAATGGTGAGTTCAGATGTGACAATAACTTCAGAAGTGGCAATGGCGACTGAATTGACAGTAAATCCAGAAGTTCACACTTCTTTTCTTCCTCCTTGGCTAATATCTCAAGTGTCGAAGCGTAAAAAGCAAATAATTTCTCCAGAGGAGCTCGACCTCGAAGAGATAATTCTTCCAAAAGCCAAAGGGAAGAAAAAGGCAAAAGTGTACTCAAGGCTGAATGTTGATAAGTCTGGCCACAAGTATGCTGAAATTGGCATACCACCGAATCAAGAAGGTGATGTCAATATGGAGGACTACACGGTAACAAAGGTCCAGCTTGGCAAGGTTACCAACGAAAGTGCAAAAGCCGATGCGCAAGTCACTTTGGATATCTTGGCAGGAAGGCTGGATAAAGTTGAGCAAGCTCGTAACATGTACAAACAGAGGGCAGAGCATTATGCCACTGTTGTAAAGAGACTTGCCGGTTCTCCAAGTAATGCACAACCGCTGACAGTGGTAAATATTGAAGACCCAGCTGTCAAGAAAGTTGAGAAATTCACCTCCAAAGGCAGGGTGTTATATGATTTTGTTGAAAAGATCATCGAACATGGATCTCAGATAATTTTGGCTGCGGACGAGAAAACTACCATGTTGGCCAAGCTCACCACAGAGCTTGATAAAGAAAAGAGCGTACTTTCCCAGGAGCGCAAAGACATGGAAAAATGCCTATTGTCATGGTCGGAAATGAAACAGGTAAAGCTCAGCAAATTGGTGGAGGTTGGGGTAATTCCTGACAAAGAAAAGTTTGTAGAGGTAAGAGAATCACTGAAACACAGAATTCAAGTGGTTCAATCTCTCATAGAAGATCTTCACCAAGTACAGGAAGATGTCGACGGGCATCGCACCATTCTGACAAAAGTATCGAGAGTTGCCGGTCAACTTCTTTGAAGAAAAACGGGATCTCCTCGCCGCCACGTAAATATCCCGCATCTTCAAGGAAGCCATCATGAATTTGATTGATACCGTATTCTAGTTTCAATAACATCATTTGTGACAAGGCTCACACATTGGACAAACTCAAGACGCATCTTGACAGGTGCAAGAAGGTTCACTCATCTGCCATAAGATCAATCACGAGAATTCACACCATTGTGGATTACACCGTTGGTCCAGATGAGAAGTTCGTGTAGGAGACTAGGAGGAAATTTGAAGACTTCCACGCCCAATGCAAAGAAACATGAAGCAGCCCCCTATTCTCCAGTGTTAGACATTTCCGGTGCATCCCATTATGCATCTTGTAAATATTTCTCGACATTTTCGAATGTCTTTTTGTAAATTGTAATTACACCAAGATCAAAGATGTAATATTTTGAAAACAAATTACACTTTTGACTTTGGTCAAAGTTAGGTGAGATCTCCTAAAATCGCTCACCTAACTTTCCCCGATTTTCTAATCTCTTTCTAATTTTGCTCATCCCTCTCTTCTACATAATGTGAGGGATTTTCACTGTAAAATGATCTTTTAGCCTTTGCAAACGGCAAGTTGTCTTTGTAAGCAAATTTGTGGAACTTTATGCTCATGCTTTGTGAATTTGTGATTCGATTAATAAGAAAAAGGATTGCGCCGTAACCCCTTGGCGCTTGGATCTCGATACTTCTTTGTGAGTTACCTTATTTGGTAGTAGTGATTAGTTCAAGAATCCGAAAAGACTCTAAGTAGTTTATGTGTAAACTTTGTGTTACATCTATTATTTAGGATTGCATTGTTATTTCTCATTATCATTGGTTGAATGATCTACAAGACTTTGTGCATAATCATCTCATGCCTTGCATGTTCTCAATGAGTGATCTACAAGACTTTGTGCTTGTAATTATTCATAATTTTGATACTTTGTCGAAGGATCTACAAGACTTTGTGCTTGTAATCGTTCGTGCTATTTGACACTTTTGTTGGATGATCTACAAGACTTTGTGCTTGTAATCGTTCATGCTGTTCGAAGAATTGTTGCGTCTAAGAAGACTTTGTGCTTCTAACATAGCAAACGGTACGTCTACGTAGATCCAACACTGATAAAGCTACGAAACGACTTTGTGCCTTCGTGAGCTTTCCCTTTTTAATTTATTTGTTTGTTATTAATCACTTATGGTATCTCTACGCTTCGCTTTGACGAGATAGAGATATTGGTATTACTGCTAGTTGTTCGTTTCAAGTTATCAAGAATTCTGAACTTCCAACAAGTGAAGCATTGTAAACATCTTCTCTGAAAAAAGAGAGAAGGATGAATGTAACACAACCCCCCCACTCCGTGAATTGCGTGTACATTTTGTAATTATCTGTTTGATTTACTATCGCTTCTGTTAGCAGTAAGAAGGGCACCTCCCCTTTCCAAGAGGAGAGATTCACATCTCACATAGCTGTGGCTGAAATTCAAGTTGTGTAATCTATCGAAAGCCGATTACATAATTTTCACCCAACAGTTTTTTGGCGACTCTACTGGGGAACCTACATACGCAATCTGAGCCTCACGCTTCGGATTGAAGTAGATAAGTTTCCTTTCTCTTGCTGTTCTTTTGTATATTGTTAACTCTGTAACACCCTTTGTATTCAGATCTACATTCTGGCGGACCGAATATATACAAGAGGATTGAGGGCTCAAGGAATAACAGATCCACTCTTTGAAGAGTTGTTGCAAAGTGACTTTCCATTTACTCTTCCACGAGCAAGGTCACCACTGCAGCGGGCTATAAGCTTCCCTCCACGTAGCCAAAGATCTCCGATCCCAAGTGTTTGGTCATGTTGTGACGTTTTTCACACATCGCCCCATTGCAAATGGGGACCCCCTAATTTTGGCTTTGCTTTTCGTTTGTTTTGTTGTTGTCTCTCTTTTCTACTGTCTATCTTTTCAGGATTGAGCCCGTCTTTGAGCTTAAAGTGTGAATTTTGGCCAAGTCTGGAAATTAGGGTTTCATCTTTCCTGGTCAGTTTGGGGTCAAATGAGGTGAATAATTTGAAAATTGAACTTAACATTGTTGTGCTGGCATATGTTTCCCGCTGGTTTCAATGTAAAATTTCATCGAAGTTCGAAACTACTATTTTTAGTAAGTGTGCAATTACGCACTCTTCAAGATTTTGGAGATTCCCGCAATCACACCGCGGCCCGCAGCACATCGTGCTATTCACAAAAGTCAAATTTGAACTGCCGTATTAACTTAAGGCTTTAGCAGCCTCGGCTTTCCTGGGCAAATTTCGTGGCTTAGAGGCGTAGTTTTTCAACGCATGTCCGGTGAGTCCCCTTCGGTTTTCAGACGCTCGCGATGGTGTGACATGCAAAACGAGACGACGACGCCAAGATTCGGCTCGAGGCCGATAGTTCGCGATGCACATTTTCTACAGATGTCGGCATTTTCTTTCTGGGTTTTCCAAGAGCTTCGCGACAGTGTAACATGCAAATGGAGCTGACCACTTTTCAGAAACTTACTATTTTTAGCCAGTGCATGCATGTTGGAGATTTTTCTGGGTTTTTCTGGGTTTTTCAAGATTTTTCGGGCAGTATGACATGCAAGATCATCCGGCAGCCGATTGATCACTTTTCAGGCCGCTTTCTATTTTTAGCAGGTATCACTTGGGCAGCTACTCGACACTTCAGAAATGCAAGCTGATCATCATGCAACTAAAACAACGAGGTCAAATGGAGCTCATCTGAGCAACATGCACAAAATTAGGGTTTCAAGCTTCAGCACTAAAAATGAGGAGTCAGAGGTCAAAACGTTCAAAACTGAGGTATCCATCATGATTGACATCCTTCCGAGAAGCTGCTGGCAAAATTTGAAGGCAATCGGAGAACCTGCTATTTTTAGTAAGGCGTTTTGGACAAGGGCTATAAATAGAAAGTTGATCTCGGCGTCAGCATACACAGGCAAGTTCACCAACGACGGGCACACTGTCCGAATTTCAAAGCAAACGGAGCAGAGGAAGCCTCAGAAACGAGCACTTACTATAAATAGTAAGTCACTTCAGTAGCAGCTATAAATAGCAGGTCAAAGTCAAGTCTCAGTATAAACAGGTTAAACATGTGATGAAGACCCTATGGCGCGAATTTCAAATCAAACAGAGTTACAAAGAATGAGGAATCAAGCAGTTGCTATTTTTAGCAGGTCAGTTAGGGTTTCCTAAAATCAAGGGCGAGACCCGACATTCACGCAGAAGCAGCATCCAGTGACGACCACCATGCTTCGAGCAATCAGCACATGAAATTTGGAGACTTTCGGAGAAATTTCTATTTTTAGCAGGTTGCTAAAAATAGCAGGCGCAAACAAGAATCAGGCACTGACGGCACAAATCAGTTGAAATTCAAAGCAGGGCAGACATCGGGCTTTCAGGAGTCAGAATTCAGTCAACGGCACAAAATTTAAGGAACTTTCTAAAAATAGAAAGTCAAGGCAAACTAGGGTTGACAAAGGAAAATCAACTCAAATCTGGCAGAAGGCGAAAAATTTGTTAAAAAGGATAAAATTTCAAGTCCAGTAGTAAAACTCGCTTTCAAGGCTGAACAAAGGCGGAAATTTCACTAAGTGTTGGAGAGTAAAAGTCCACCCATCAAAATGCGCCCTTGGAGGGAAAGTGGCTTGGAAAATTTTCCAAGTATATACAAACTGGAAGTCAGAGGCCCCAAATGCGCCCCAAGTCAAAAATGAAAGTTTGGTAGGTCATTTGCGCCTAAGCAAGGAACTAAGCGATGACCCTCTAGAATGCGCCTATAACAAAGTTAAAAGTTGGAGGCCTCATATGCGCCTGAGTGCTTAAAGTGAAAGCTTATGGGGTAAAATGCGCCTTGCTTTGCAAAGTTTTAAATATTCTAAATTTGAGGACCCCACCCCCTAGATGCGCCCCTCATGGAAATATCAACTAAAAAATTCTAAGTTTTCAAACTGGAAGTGGGCCCCCCTAAATGCGCCTTAAGAAGGAGAAGGACATTTGAAATTTTCTAAGTTTGAAAATTGAAAGCCCATGCCTCCAGATGCGCCCACCTCTCAGGAAAGTCAAAGGGGGTCAAAAGGAAGGGCGTAGATGTTAGCAAAGAAGAAAATTCAAAGCACAGAGTTAAGGCGTTGAAAGATGCTTATCCTCCTCTATGTATCATATGCGCCCAGCCTTAAGAGGATAAAGACGTCTCAGCTGAAGGGAGAAGTATTGATTAAAATTCGAATTGAAAGCATGAAGCCCAAATGCGCCTAAGATGAGGCATCAATTTTTTTTATTTATTCATGTTGCTGAAAGTTGGACCATCCAAACGCGCCTTTGAGCTTGAGGTTAAAAGCACAACATGTCAGTTACAGATTGAAAACACCAAGGGTGATCTGCGCCTTGACTTGTGGAAGGACTTGAGAAAATTTCCTAAGGCATTAAAATTAGATGCTTAACCACCTGAATGCGCCTGAGCCTGTGGAGAATCTTAAAAATATTCTAAGTATGGGAAATGAAAGTCCAGGGGTTTAAATGTGCACCCATGACAAGCGGAAATGATCTAGTCCAAGACTGAGAGGTCCTTCAAATTCAAGAATGGGAGTTCGAGCAAGGGTCAAGGAGAAAATCAAGAGCGGTCGGACTCCAGATTCTACCAAATTCTATTATTCGAGGTGGCAATCTTAAAGTCTCTTTTACCCTCCTCCAAGCGATCATCAGAATTGGCCGAGTACGAAGATCAAGAACAGTGTGAACGCGTCCGTAGACGGGAATCTTCTAGAAGGGTGGTGGCCATTAATGACGCATTTATTACCCCACTCTCCTTTGTGGCGGTTTTTAGGGCAAATCATGTTTAGGGCTGAGGTGGCACGATCTGGGCCATCCAGCCGATTGTAATCTGAGCCGTCCGTTGGACTTGGCCAGCTATAAAAGGGGGAGTCCCCCTCATTTGTGCCTTCAGTAGAGACAGTAGAGATTAGCATGAGACAGTAGAATTAGAGTAGAAGTTAGAATAGAGAAATAACTTAGAAGTAGATTGATAGTGTAGTTGGAGGAGAAGGAAAGTTTTCCTTTGAAAACTTTTGTAAGAAATTGTCGTGTAAAACTTTCATAATAAAAGATCTTTCATTGATGGTGAAATTCATCTTTGTTGTGGATAGCTAGCGAGGTTTCTTCATCCCTTCTACTTCAAGTAGCGTAGAGTAGCGTAAATTTCATTTTCATGCAAGTAGATGTTAACTGTGGAATGTGGTGGTTGATCTAAGCAACTTCGTCTATCCATACCACTAGTGTATTTGCTGATGGTGAATGCGCCTTGTGTGGTCAACTGGAATATCATGTACTTAACTTCAATCACAATTTGAATAATGGTATGCATCGTTGTGATGGTATCTTTATGTCAAGTGGTGGCTTGAACATCTTTAGTCATCTCCTCTGAAGATTGCACCGACTCCGTGGAAGCTGTCCGATGCGAGGCAAAGCGAAGTCTGGTTAGAAGTTTGCTAAAGTTGAGCCCATGTCCCACACCTTAGAGTAGATTAGAATCTTCTTAACCTTACCCCATTTCAATTCAGTACTTTCTGATTAGAATAGGAAACCCGCACTTCATAGATAGATCTTTCGAGCATTTGAATTCCTTTCTCCGCTGTTGAACAATTCCGTAAGTCCCCTTGAAATACCAGCAAATCACATCGAGCCAAACTGAGCCTATTCGCACTGAAAGAACCTTGGAGTTGAACGCACGAACTTTCTGGCAATCTTAGCGTGCGGAATACTTTGATCAAGAGAGAATAGGGAAGCCATTGGCGACTTTATTCTGCGTTGGTGCGGTCACGAAAAACACATCAACAGGTCAGTTTATCGTAGACGTCCTGTTCAAGTACCTGTTGTGCAACCAGTCATGGCCGCACCACCTACAGGACCATGGGGAAATTCTTTTGGTCCCCTCCGTTTGACTCCACCTTTACACGAACTTCCTCGTGTATCCAGGAAGCATCTTCCGAAATTTCAAGGTGATGGCAAACAACACCTCGATGAGCACATATCCGCATTCTACATAGTATGCGGCGTTCTTGGCATTGAGCACGAAGATGTTTCTGTGAGATTGTTCATTGAATCCCTTCAAGGGGTTGCAGCCGAATGGTTCTTTACTCTTCCCAATGCCTCCGTCACCAACTGGGCCACTCTTCGCACTAAATTTGAAGAAAGATTCAAGCCTGCTGAAGATTCACATGCTCTATTGGCGCAGCTCACCACCATGCGTAAAGAAGCTCACGAGCCTATGCGCGAATTTGTGGCGAAGTTCAATAAGTTGGTAACACGGATCCCCAATGATGCAAGACCAACGGATCATAACCTGAAATGCTTCTTCATCAACACTCAACTGCCTAAGGTAAGTTTTTATTTACGTAGAGAAAATCTGGCTAACGTTGAAGCAGCCCAGCAATTGGCTACCAGTCTGGAGGATGACATGATCCTTGCTGGAGAAATCAGGACGGGGACTAATGGAAATAAACGGATGCAAGCCTCAGGATCTTCAGCATCCAATGTTAGTACTCCCACTGCCAACTCAAATTTTACAAATCCCATGCTCCAAAGGTTGGCAAATGAAGTTTTGTCTCTTAAGAAGCAAGTGTCGAACAACAACAATGGTAATAACTACAAAGACGTCCCTAGGAGGACTTTCCCTAATTATGCTGGCAACAAAAATCAGAATCGTCTCCCAGCACCTCCAGGACGACTTGCTCTTGAAGCCCCGCCTGCTAACAATGCCGCCGGGTACTATGAGACTGAACAAGATGATTATGCTCAGCCCGAATATCCTGAAGAAGAAAATGCCGATCTCTTCCAAGAAGAAGAAACTGAATCGGCTGGCGACTCCAAGATCAGCTATCTGCAAATGATGGAAGAAGAAGAAGAAGAAGACGACCTGGTGACTGACACTTACGCTGTTTTTACACGGCATCAACAAAATCAACTTGACAAAGCTCAGGCTGCTGCTGTTCCAGAAAAGGAAAAGCCGCCCATAACGATTGCCAAAAGAGGATCTCCCCTCCCTTGGCAACCTAAGAAAGCAGCAAATCCACAAGTAAGTGCACCTCGTCCTTCTTCGTCAACTCCCGTTATTCCTAAAGCTAATCCTCCCGTTCCAAAGACCAGTGTGCCTTTTGTGAAACCAATCAGCGAAGTTACGACTTCCAACCTACAAAGTTCTTTCCAGTTTTTCGACATCATTGACCATGCCAAGAAAACCAAGGTTCAAATGTCCGAGGCTGAATACCTCAAAGCCAACCCCGACCAATTTGACAGGCTTCTCAAGTTCGTAAATGATAAAAAGATCTCCCCAAGTCGGGATACTCCTCCTGACATCCCAGTTACTCCTAAACCCAAAGTATCACAGAGTAACCTTGTATCCAATCCTCCAACTGCTTCTGGATGCATTGATCCGTTTTTCATCTCCCTACTTGTAAATGGTTTCAAGCTGAGTAACTGTGTCATAGACTCTGGTGCGTCTGACAATGTAATGCCCGCCAAGGTAGCTACTGTGTTAGGCCTTGAAATGACCAAAACCTTCAGCCGTTGCTTTTCCATGGAAAATAAACAAGTGCCATTGATCGGTCAGATCAAAGATGCACAATATGCATTCGCCGCATACCCAGAGAAGAAAATAAAGATGACGGTCCTCGTGGCCGATGTACCAGCTTCCTACGGTATCCTCCTTGGGTGCAATTTCTGCAAAGATGTCAGAGGAGAACTAAGTATGGATATGTCTGAAGCAAGAATACCAGTAAAAGGTGTGATGCAAAAGCTGATTCCTGAAAAGGAATCAAAATTCTCAGTTGTTGAGTCAGACGATCCCAGAGCTCAGATTTTGTTTGAATCGTCAGGCGTGGGAACTTACTACCTACAGACAAATGAGGTAGGGGAATCTTCGACTCAAAACGAGTTAGAAAAGGATGATATTTCTTCAACTTCAGATGAAACGTCATCAAGAGATTTATCCGTCTCCGATCACGAATCTTCGTCAGATGATGAAGTTTTGGACTTCGACACTGTTCCAGTTGGTGATTTCAACGGTGTCTGGCTGCTCAAGTTTGATGGTAGCTGCTCCTCAACCGGTTCTGGAGCAGGAATGGTTTTCATTTTGCCATCAGGAAAGTTTTTCCCTTTCTCCTTCAAGCTGCAGTTTGATAACACCAATAACACCACCGAGTATGAAGCCCTATTACTGGGAATGCAAGTTGCGTTGAAGAAAGGTATAAAAAATCTTCATGCACAAGGTGATGCCGAGCTGATAGTGTGTCAAGTAAGAAATCTCTATCAAACAAAAAATGAGAGACTCAGGCATTATCGTAATCTAGTATGGGATTCCATTGAGGAATTCGAAGCTTTTGATATCTTTGTTGTTCCCAGAGAATACAATACTAGAGCTGATTCCCTCGCGATCTCCGCCACGCTCTTGGTACCACACAAAGACTTTCAGGGTTCTACATACACCATAGAGTTGGTTTTCTGCCCAAGTGTACCTGACAACTCAGAGAACTGGCAGATTTTCAATGACGACCATCAAATTATAGCCTTTCTTGAGAAAGCAGACAATTTCGATGAGTTGTACTTTGAGGGCAGCGATTCTCCACTTTGAGAATCCGTGTCCGATATAGATCCTGTTACGGGCGAGGAATATCTGCAACTCAAAGGGAATAAGATCCCTAAAGGATTGGTATCCCTGGAAAAGCTTTTTGATAAACATGATCGCCACGTAAAGAAGCAACTCTCAGATTCTGACTCATCTAATGAGATCGAACAGATAAATTTGGGAACTGAAACCGATCCTAAGATGGTCAACATTGGCAAATGTTGCACGGCCGAAGAAAGAAGACAGTTTGCTCATCTACTGCAGGAGTACATTGACGTCTTGGCGTATTCATATGACGATCTAAAGTCATTTCGGCCCAAGGAAGTGCAACATGACATTCCTCTCAAGGTTGGTGCTTTACCTTACAAACAAAAGCAGAGGCATGTTGACGTGGTTTTTGAGACCGCACCAACACAGAATAAAGTCTCCCAACGGACGCTCTATCCTCTCTTGAACAAAGTATTCAGCATGCTAAGATTGCGAGTAAGATCATGCTTTCAACTCCAAGGTTCCTTAAGTGCGAATAGGCTCAGTTCGGCTCAATGTGATATTGCTGGTATGTCAAGGGGACTTACACAATTGTTCGTTAGCTGACAACAGACAGCAGACTAAGGGTTTTCACATAATTCGAAGGATTTGGCAAATGAGCACAAGTTTCCTAAAGCTAACCGGAAATGAACTGAATTTAAAAGGGTGTAGGGCCTAAGAAGTTTATCTTCTATCTAAGGATGGGACGTGGGATCAATCTTGACAGACTTCGACCAGACTCTACTCCGCCTCACGTCGGACAACTTACACAAAGTCGGTGCAATCTTCAAGGGAGTCACAAAAGGTTTTCAAATTATAACTCAACATGTAAGCACCATTAGAACGACGCATACAAACACATGAATCACAATCGAAGTTAAGTTTGTAAAGTTTTCCAGTTGACCACACAAGGCAAACTTGCCGTCAGCAAGCCGCTAGTGGTATGGATAAAAAATGAAGTTGCCTCAATTAACACCACAAATCCACAACTAACATCTACTTGCATGATAACGAAAACTACTTTACTTTAAGCTACTTCAAGATGCTACGTGAATTGGAAGGACGAAGAAGCCTCAACAACTATTCACAACAAAGAAGGGTTCACCATCAATGAAAAATTCTTTTATTATGAATGCATACATGACAACTTCTTACAAAGTATCCAAAGGGAAGACTTTCCTTCCTTTTCAATCTACACTACTTTTACTTTCTATTCTATCAACTTCTCTCTACTCCTCTAAGCTCTGCTTCTACTTCTAAATCTAATGAGATTACAAATGAGGGGGACTCCCCCTTTATATAGCTAGCCAAGTCCCAAAAGACGGCTAGGGTTACAATCAATAGAGTGGCCAGAATCATGCCACCTCAGCCCTAAACAAGATTTGCCCTAAAAAATGCCACAAAGGAGGGTGGGGTAATAAATGAGCCATAATGTCCACCATCATCCTTCTAGAAGATTCCGTTTGTAGACGCGTTCACACTGTTCTTGATCTTCTTCTTGACTTTTGTTCTTCAACTTCTTTGTCACTTGAGCTAACACTTAGCCAATTTCCTGCAACTTTTTCTTCCTTCGAGATTGAAAGTTGTAACTTTATCTTCCTCCGAAGGTTGTGATATCATCGTGCTTCACCACTTCCAGACATCGTGCTCTGGCCTCGACATTCCTCCTGCAAAACAAGCGAGGAGAAAAGTATTAGAACACTTAATAATATAAATTCACCTTACTTACCTGATTTTCACGTTCATCGCCTCCATTAGCCAACTTCTTCTTCTTCATGATTCTTCGTGCCTTAGCCAAATTTTCAACGCATCTTCCTCAAGGGCGTATCATCTTTCAAAAGTATTAGCTTCAACTGCATCTTCAAGAAATTTATTTCACCTGTTGGAGCTCTGACAACCTTGATTTTATTCATTTCTGGCTCAAGAAAACTATCCCCACGAAGAGCTTGGGCAAATTCACCCAGGCAGTCTCTTTCAAATTCATCGTCTGGAGGATTTCACCTTGAAAACACATTTTCTTCACACTTGCCTTAGAAAATTTTTAAATTTCCCTTAGGAAAACTCATCAACCTGGTGCCCATTTAAAATCTTGATCTCGGAATCCTCGACAAGCTGTGGAAGACCTTAAAATCAACTCCTCATCGGCAATCTTCGATACCCAGAAGAAAATTTTCTCCAGAACGCGTCGAATCCATGGGTACCCAACGAACAGGTTCATTTAATTTTCTTGAATTTTGAACCTTAGAAAATATTCTTTCATCAAATTTATTCTTGTTCTTCGATCTTGAAGTATTCCTTTGCTCTGACTTGGAAATTTTTTGTCAACCCTGTGCAGTTGGCATTCACTGACTTCACCTCCGGCAACTCTGCTCATGCTTCAGGAAAATTCCATCACCTCTCCAGACTTGGGCGTTTTTCTAAGGGAGAAAATATTTTGTGCCTTAGAAATTTTTTGAATCATTCTGGAAATTTTGCCTTAGAAAATTTTATTCAACTCAATCAACTTTGCCTGTGGTGAGGAAGATTTTACTTTGCTTCACTTGGACAATTTTCCCTAAAGGCATAAATCACACCTAACATACTTCATTTTTCATCTGGCAACTTCCAACGCCTTAGAAAAAAAAAATCATTACAACATCTTATATTTCATCCCACCACCCTTGGCGCACAGCACACTTAGAGAAAAACAAAATAAAATAAAAGCGCCTAGCATCTTGTTTCACCACCTTCAAGGTTTACCTAGGCGCGTAGCATACTTCATGGAGAACATATCAAATTTCAACGCCTAGGCAATATTTTCTCACCCCCTGGCATTTTCAACGCCTAATACATTTTATCCACCCTAGGCGCACATCACACTTAGAGGGGAATATTTAACACGTCTAGCACCTTACTTTACACTCACCACCTTTCACTTACTTGAGCGCATTTCTCATATTCAAGAGAATGAAGACTTTCAACGCCTAGGCATGTGGCTTTTGAACTTCCTTGTTTTTGTCCTCATATGGCCCCATTTGGGCGCATTTTAGGGTGAGAGGAGGACGAGTTCTTGCCTTAGAAACTTTTTTTCAAAATCAATCCTCAAGGTGGGCGCATTTTGCATGATGAGAAGGATGAAGTATGTTTGACTCCCTTTGACTACTTACAACTTGGCGCATTTCCACCTAGGAGGAGGATGGGCGCATTTAGAGGGGTGAGGAGGATATCCGACACTTAGAAATTTTTTCAACTTCTATCAATTTCCCTTGGGCGCATTTTGGCCCAGCTACAGGATGAAAAGCATTGACCTGTTTGACTTTCTCAAGATGGGCGCATTTTACCCCCTGAGCAGGATGAAACTTATACTTAGAAATTTTTTAGCAACTTGCCTTCAAGGATGGCGCATTTGGAGGTGGCAGGCAGATTTTTAATGCCTTAGAAAAATTTTCAAACATCTGAAGGCAAGCTGGGCGCAATTTTCAAGGTGGTGGAGGATAAAGCTCCAGACTTAGCTATTTTTCTCGTCTTTGCCAGTTTCTTCATGCCTTACTATAAATAGTAAGCCTCTTAATTTTTACACCTCCAAAGCTCAGATTGATTTGAAATTTTGCACACTGCATCCTTATGACCTCGTTGTTCTGTCGACACTACCATTTTTAGCTGACCTGCTATTTTTAGCATGTCTCTGAAGGTGGTTTACTAAAAATAGTAACCTCTTGTTTCCGATAGCTCCATTGCTCCGATCAACTTGAAATTTTGATGAGGCGCTCCTCACCATGTGACCTGTTGGCTGACATCAACGCATGCGCCTGATTTACTATTTTTAGCCAGTTTCCAAATTGACTTACTATAAATAGTAAGTGCTTCGTTTGACTTGAAATTTCACCAGCAGATAGCTTGAAGGACGCTGATCGCGGTGGTTTACACCGATTTTCGAAAATTGACTTTTTACCCCTCTTTTCAGGCTCTGAAGCTGGAAACCCTAATTCGTTCTGCATGCATATCAAATGGTCTCCGTTTGTCCTCGTTTCTGTTGCATTGCGATCAGCTCGTGATTCTGAACTGCTGGGAGGCGGCTGCCGGGACACACCTGCTAAAAATAGCAAGTTCCTTACTGAGTGAGAATCTTCATTTGCATGTCACACCATCGCGAAGCTCTCGAAAAACCCATCAGGAATCACCTGACATGCAAAAGAAACTCTGACATGCAAACCCTAAAAATAGCCTCGGAAGGCTGAATTCTGAAAGTTGTCGTCTCGTTTTGCATGTTACATCGTTGCGAAGGTCTTCAAAAACCCAGAAGGAATATGCCAACATGCAAAGAAAAACTCTGCATCTGGACCCTAAAATTCGTGCCGGAAGCAGGACTGCTAAAAATAGTAAGTTGTCTGTTTTCGCTCAAATTTTGCATGCGAGCAGTCTAATAATCTCTGAACGCAGTGTGGCTGTCGGAATCTCCAAAATGCTAACGAACTGCCTGTAATTTCATACTTACTAAAAATAGTAAGTACCTCAGAATCTGATGAAAATTTGTTGAGAGCGTGCTGGAAGCACACTGACAATAGTGTTAGGCTCAATTTTCAATTTACTTCATTTGACCTCAAATTGGCAAGGAAGCTCAAAACCCTGATTTTCAGACTTGGCCAAACTCACGTTTAAACTCAATGGCGGGAACGTCCCCAGAAAGCAGACCATAGAAAAGAGACAGACGGAGAGAGAGACACACAAAAACCAAAGCCAAAAAGACCAGAATGGAGCAAAAATTAGGGGTCCCCATTGGCAATGGGGCGATGTGTGAAAAAGGTCACAACAAGGCAGTACAATCCCAAGATCTCTGGAACGATTTTGGCGAAAGTTCAAAAGATGCTGAATGCACGGATAATTTTCCCTATCCATCATTCAACGTGGATAGCCAATATCGTCCCCGTTCGTAAGAAGAATGGTGAAATCCGCATTTGTGTAGATTTCAGAAATCTAAATCAATTGTCGCTCAAAGACAATTACCCACTTCCAGTGATGGATCAAGTTCTACAAAACGTAACTGGATCCGAGATGCTCTCCATGCTAGACGGATTTTCCGGTTACAATCAAATTGAAGTGAATTCAAGCGATCAACACAAAACTGCTTTCACAACGCCTTGGGGAACCTTTGCGTATCGTAGGATGCTGTTTGGTTTGATCAACGCCGGCGCTACATTCCAACGTGCCATGGATCTTGCTTTCCGTGACGTAATGGGTAAGTTCATTGTGGTGTACCTTGACGACTGATGACATTAGATTAGGTCATTAAGCAAAGAAGTCGCTTCATTCCGCAAGGTAAACTTCTTAAGGAGGCTTCTTCCAGATTTTGCTGAAAAGACTTGTCACATTATGAATAGGATGAAGGGCAATGCCACGTTTCATTGGACGACAGAAGGCAAAGCAGCGTTCGATGACATCAAGGAGGCCATTGCTCATGCGCCTGTATTGGTTTTCCCTAACTACACCAAAGATTTTGTGATGTACAATTATGCTTCCGAGCATACGCTATCAGCAATTTTGGTGCAGGAAAATGATGAGGGTTTTGAATCCCCCATTGCATTCATGAGTTGCCCTCTAAAGAATTACGAGTTGAAATATTCTCAGATGGAAAAGCACGCTTTTGCAGTTGTAAAAGCCGTCAAGCATTTCCGGTTCTACATTCTAGGCAGTCATGTCAAAGTTCTTGTCCCAGATTCGACTGTCAAGTCTATTCTCACACAGCAGGAATTTGGAACAAAAAGAGGCAACTGGATTGCCAAGATTCAGGAATATGATCTGGAAATTAAACCCACTAAGTTGATACGTGGACGTGGTCTTTGTCAGCTCATTGCAGAAAACAATCCAGATGAGGAAATTTCAGAGGATGAGGAGGTCTCAGATGAAGAGGTCGATCCCAGTACGCTTCCAATGGTACTATTTGTTAGCACCATCGATGAATGGTATTCCAACATCACTCACTTCCTGACATACGGAGAATGTCCCAATCACTTGACTCCGAAAGAAAAAAGGACCGTCAAGCTGAAGTCAGCTAGTTTCGTCTTGTGGGATAGCGGCTTGTATAAACGTACGATGGATGGGACATTTCTCAGGTGTGTTGATAAAGAACAACAGCATAAGTTGCTGAAATCTTATCATGATTTGGCATGTGGTGGACATTTCTCAGCGCCAGTAACCGCTCACAAAATCCTGAGAGCAAAGTATTACTGGCCTACACTCTTTCAGGACGCGTACTCTTGGGTGCGTAAGTGTGAATTGTGCCAACAGTTTGTCGGACGTCCAAAATTGGCATCTTTTCCGTTAAAACCTATCGTGATTGATGAACCTTTCCAACAATGGGGCATTGATTTCATTGGGGCATTGATTTCATAGGTGCAGTGAATCCATCGTCAAGTGCTGGACATGTCTATGTTTTGACAGCTACAGATTATTTCACCAAATGGGTGGAAGCGATACCTACCAAGCGTGCTACTTCAGAAGTAGTGTGCAATTTCTTAAAAGAAAATATTATTTCCAGGTTCGGTGTGCCGAACAAGATTGTTGCGGACAACGCTTCTGCTTTCTCATCAAGTGAGATCACGGAGTTTTGTTTCGAGCATGGTATAACTTTGTCACATTCTTCCGACTATTATCCGCAGGGTAATGGTCAAGCGGAATCTAGTAACAAGAATCTGGTAACTATAATCCGCAAGCTGGTGGACGAGAATCAATGTCTGTGGCACAAGGCTTTGTTTGATGCTTTGTGGGCAGACAGAATAACTCCGAAGCGAGCAATCGGCGTGTCTCCTTTTCAGCTCTTGTACGGATTGAATGCCGAGATTCCTATAACTTTGGAACTACCAGCCCTCAAGTTGGCCAAGGCCATTGAGGATGAGATGTTTGACAATTCTGTCGACAAGCGCATCATGTATCTCTCCGAATTGGAAGAGAATCGAGTTCAGGTGGCTGACCGCATTGCGGAACACCAGGATCAAGTGAAAAAGCTGTTTGACAAAAAGGCTAAGTCTCGAGAATTTCAAATTGGTGACCTCGTTCTCCTGTGGGACAAACGAAGAGAGACAAAAGGTATGCACGGGAAATTCGACTCACTATGGACAGGACCTTTCCAAATACATCAGTTGCACGGTGAAAACAGTTTCTTGTTAGCATACGGAGATGGAACGCCATTTGCCCTTCCTCACAGTGGGCAACATCTCAAGCACTTTACGCAGTAAAGAAGTCGGCGTTGGTATGTAAATACTTTTTATTTTTAAGTCCTTTTGAGTCTTTGCGTTTTGTTTTTGTCGTCATCGTCGCCTGACTCCAAGCCCAATGGATGGATAAAGGCACTTGAATTCTGGATTTCTTCTCCCTTTGTTCTTTTCAAAAGAATAACCGAAGGAAGATCCCCAGTAGAGTCGCCAAAAAACTGTTGGGTGAAAATTATGTAATCAGCTTTCGATAGATTACACAACTTGAATTTCAGCCACAGCTATGACGAGATAGAGATATTGGTATTACTGCTAGTTGTTCTTTTCAAGTTATCAAGAATTCTGAACTTCCAACAAGTGAAGCATTGTAAACATCTTCTCTGAAAAAAGAGAGAAGGATGAATGTAACACACCCCCCCCACTCCGTGAATTGCGTGTACATTTTGTAATTATCTGTTTGATTTACTATCGCTTCTGTTAGCAGTAAGAAGGGCGCCTCCCCTTTCCGAGAGGAGAGATTCACATCTCACATAGCTGTGGCTGAAATTCAAGTTGTGTAATCTATCGAAAGCTGATTACATAATTTTCACCCAACAGAGAGCTCAAGATTTTTTTCGAGTATGGAAAATTGGAAGTGGACATGGTGAAATGCGCCCTAGCTTGAGAGATGACTGGAAATTTTACTAAGTCTTGCAAATTTGAAGCACACCCTCTAATATGTGCCTTAACTTGCAGGGAGAGCTTGGAAAAATGTCTAAGTAATTTAAATTTGAAGCTGCCACCCTTGGAAGAAGATGGCATTGAAAATTTGCCTAAGTGTCCAAAACTTGAAGTAAGGACCTCTATATGCGCCCACCTCAAGGAGCTGATTGAAAATTCTTCTAAGTATCACAAAATGAAAGTAGAGGAGATCATATGCGCCCTTGGAAAGAGATGCAATGAGAAATTTAGCTAAGTGTTGAAAACTTGAGGCAGCTACCCTCATATGCGCCTAGGTTAAAGAGATGTTGGTGGCATCAAAAATTTGACTAAGGCATTAAAATTGGAAGCTCCAACATCAAAATGCGCCTTGAGAAGAAGGGGAGACTTGAAAATATTCTAAGGCATTTAAATTTGAAGCTTGACACTCCATATGCGCCTAAGGAGAGGAGAGAGTAATTAAAAGTTTCTAAGGCATGCAAACTTGAAGTAAGGACCTCTATATGCACCCACCTCAAGGAGCTGATTGAAAATTCTTCTAAGTATCACAAAATGAAAGTAGAGGAGGTCATATGCGCCCTTGGAAAGAGATGGCGTGAGAAATTTAGCTAAGTGTTGAAAACTTGAGGCAGCTACCCTCATATGCGCCCAAGAAGGAGGAAGCCTTGAAATTTTTCTAAGGAATTTAAACTTGAAGTACAACCCCTTTGATGCACCTTAGCTAAGGGTAGTGGCTTATGATTTGATTAAGTGTTGGAAACTAAAAGCTACACCCTTGATATGCACCTAGCTTGTAGGAAGAGTTGGAAAATGTTCAAAGTGTTGAAACTTGGAGTAGCTACCCCTAAATGCGCCCAGCCTTGAAGGAGGAGATTTGAAAATATTCTAAGGGTTGAAAATTGAAACTAACACCCTCCAAATGCCCCTAGGTCAAGAATTGAGTGTTGAAAAGTCATGGAAACTAGAGGTAGGCCATGGTAAATGCGCCCAAGCTTGAGTCAAACTTGAAAATTCTTCTAAGGCAATGAAATTAAAAGTCTAAGGGGTGATATGCGCCTAAGCTAGAAGGGGTGACTAGGAGTTTGTCTAAGTGTTTGAAATTGAAATCACACCCACCTAAAGGCGCCCAAGAGGGAAAAATGAGGAAGGAATTTCTCTAAGGAAAGGAAATTGGAAGTGCAGAGGGCTAAATGCGCCCAACTTGAGCAAGTGATTGGAAAATATTCAAGTATGGCAAAGTGAAAGTGAAGAGGGTCAAATGTACCTGAGTTGAAGAGGCTAATTGCTGAAAATGCCTAAGGCATGAAAAGTGAGAGTATACAACGCTAGATGCGCCTAGGTTGATGAGTGGATGATGGAATTTTTATAATCGTTGAAAATGAAAGTTTGACCTATCAGATGCACCAAGAATGTGAAGTAAAGGCAAACATTAATAAAATTATTTTTCCAAGGTTTAAAAATTAAATGTACCCCCTTCGCCTTATACACATGAATTTCGCATTTTCTAGGGGGAATTTTCTTCTAGGTACTAGACAATTTCAGTAAGGAAATGATTTTGAAATTCTTCACGTCTTGCCGGAGACTTTAAGATGGAGATTTTACTTGGGCACCTGGTTGATGAAATTTTCTAGAGGAAATAAATTATTTCTAAGGAAGATGGGTTGGAAATTTGGCTAAGGCATGAATAATTTGAAGATGAAGTTTGCTAGAGGAAGGCTCAAATGACAAGAACTGATTTGGTGTACATGCCATGTGATTGGAACCTCCAAGTCAAGAATCCATCTAACA
>VDFB02386571.1:0-25379 GCA_007258455.2 Sequoia sempervirens | reverse complement strand
GTTTTAAAGTTCATTTGATGTTTAAAGCACAAATTATTGAGGAGAAATATTTGAGACTATGCATGTATGGCCTTTATCAAGCTTTCTTTCTTTATGCTTTCATTCTAAATGAAACACCGTGTCTTGCAAGCTGAATTTGAATAGTTTAAGTGGCTAATTTCCACGTATGCTCGTATAATAGAATAATAACTTGTGAAAACTGGATTATGTCAATGGACTTCTCTTTTTTTTGAAGGGTTGTTGTTTTGTTATATTATGATGTATTAGGATGAAGAGTTTATGCAATTTCTGAATATTTTTTGTGACCCTTAGAAATCTTTATGTTTGATCGGACCTTAATGAACACTAGCTGTGGAAAGATTTGAAAGTTTTCACTATGCTTATTGTTAGCCTTTGTTGTTCATTCTCTTTCCAACAATGAGGGGTTGTGGCATTCTATGCCTAATTATATCACTCATAGGAATGATTGGGTTTGAAATGTTGTAAAAGGATTGACGCATCGCCATTTTATGTTTTATGTTTACATTTTCTTCTACCCTTTTCTCCAAACCCTAAAGAAGAGTTAGCTTTCTATAAGAATCCCAAAGGTATTCAATGAGGCGCAAATTAGTCCCCTACTCACTGAATTTTCCATAAGACTATCGGAGAGGCGCAAGCTTTGATGATCAACATATAATATTTGAGAAATAAATTAAATAATAAAATCAAGGGTGGATGATTAATGAGAAGAACTGATTGATGATTCAATTAAGAAGATTGATTAGAGTGATAACTAAAACTATCAACTAAATTGATTGCTTAGTTTGACTCAAAGGGAGTGGGAATAAAGTGAATTTGATTGATGAGCGAATTGATTAGATTGATTAGTGAACTAAGAGTAAGTCTCAGTCAACAAGTGGAATAGAATTTGCATGAGTAGTGCAAGGTTGAATTTTTAATAAATAAAATAAATTCTTGCATTTATTTTGGAAGAAGATAATGTTTGAGAAATAAATTAAATAATTAAAAAAAAATATTTAATTTAAGAAGTGGGAATTTGCATGAGTATTTAATTATTATTTAATGTGGAAGATTGAATTTAATAAATTAAATAAATAATTTTATTTATTTTGGATAATATTCAAGAAATAAATTAAATAATAAAGTCAAGGGGGGAGGATTGATGAGAAGAATTGATTGATTGTTAACTGACTGCATGATTTAGATAACTAATTGATTGAAGTGTTAACTAAGACTGGCATTTATTGATTGCTTAGTTTGACTTGAAATGAGTGGGAGTAAAGTGAATTTGATCGATAAGTGGCGGTTAGTAGACTGAATGGATTGCTTAGTTTGACTCGAAGTGAGTGGGAGTGAAGTCAATTTGATCGATGAGTAGACTAATTGGATTGATTAGTGAACTAAGAGTATACGAGGTGGGGTAGAATTTGCATGAGTATTTAATAATTAAATAAATTTAATTATCATTTACATGGTTGAAGTTGTAATAAATAAAATAAATGATTTTATTTATTTTGGAGAAATAATGTTTGAAAATAAATTAAATTATTAAAAACAATTATTTAATTTAGGAAGTGTGAGTATTTAATTATTTTAATGTGGAAGATTGAATTAAAAACAATTGTTTAAATTAAATAGTAAAATCAAGGGTGGAGGATTGATGAGAGAAATTGATTGATTTTTATTTGACTCCATGATTTAGATAACAAATTGCATGATTAGTTAAAAGGATCGATTGAAGTGTTAATTGAAACTAACAATTAGTAGACTAAACTGATTGTTTAATTTGACTCGAAGTGAGTGGGAGTGAAGTGAATTTGATTAATGAGTGGACTGATTAGATTGATCAGTGAACTAAGGGTAAGGTCCCATTAAAATCTCAACACATACTATTTAGCTTTTTTAGGAATATTTTAAAGTTCTTGGCCCCATGGATTTAATTTTGCAATTCTCCTTAAAATTTTAAGCTCCAAAATTTAAGGAATGAACTTTAGTGCTTTCATAATGAATAATAAATATATGAATTTTTTTTAATTTTCTAATAAGAATTTAAAATTTTAGATGAGAGGCAAGTGGCATAAAAAACTCCTAAGCTAGGGGCAATTTCTAACCCCACCCCAATTTAACAAGCTAAAATATTCATTCCTAAAAGGTAGGAGCTCCTATTTTTGGAAAAGATTTCAATTAATCCCGTAGCACAATTTTTTCCCCATGGGACCGCTTGTTCCATGAAAATAGAAGCCCAAGCCCCCCATGGGACCATATAGTAAGAGTACGTTTCAGGTGGGGTAGAATTTGCATGAGTATTTAATAATTAAATAAATTTAATTATTATTTATGTGTAAAGTTAATTTTTTTAAAAATAAAATAAATGATTTTATTTATTTTTAAACAAGATAATGTTTAAGAAATAAATTAAATAATTAAAAACATTTATTTAATTTAAGAATTTGCATAAGGATTTAATTATTATTTAATGTGCAAGATTAAATTTAATAAATAAAATAAATTTAGATAATGTTTGAGAAATAAATTAAATAATTTGGATATGAGAAATAGATAAGTAATTTGCATGAGTATTTAATAATTAAATAAATTTAATTATTATTTGCATGTTTGAATTTACTAAATAAAATAAATGATTTTATTTATTTTTTGAAGAATATAATGTTCGAAGAATTAAATTAAATAATTAAAACAATTATAAAGAAGTGAGAATTAATTAAATAATAAATTATTTAGTTTTGAGATAAGAACTAGATAATTAATTAAATAAAATTAAATATATTATTTATTTAATATTGGAAATAGAAGAATAATTAGTAATTTAATTAAATAAAATTAATTATTTAATTAATATAGATGAATAAATAATATGAATTAATTAAAAAACATGAGATTATTTAATTAATAGTAGAAGGGGGAAATTTGATAATAATTAAATAATAGAAAATTATTTAACTAAGAATATAATATTAGAATAATAAAATAATAAAATATTGAGAGAATAATTAGTGTGATATGATGTCAGCAAACATTAATCGATTTTAAATTGTATATTTTTATTGTAATTTAAAAATAAAATTTTATAATAGAAAGGAAATCAACACAACCTAAAAACCCAAAAATAAAATAAAATGGGATGTATAGAATAGTAACCGGAGAAATTAAAAACACTAGGTACTGCGTTATACTTATTCCTTAATTAGGAGGAAAGGTCCATAAAAAATTGAAGTTCTTGCCGGATTTGGCATGCCTTTTCATATCAAACACTCAACCCAAATCGTGCGGTAGGCCTGTTTCAACAGAGAAATCAACTATACGATTACACAAGCTTCATGATAACAAGACTAATACATGGGCAGTGTTAGTTTAGGGCTTTTCAGGCATCAGTTCATCGATTCAGCCTCTTTTCCAGTTGGGTGATTGTAAGAAAATTGAATTTCCATTTTTCTTTTCTTTTATCGAAATGGGCATTGCTCGGTTCTCTTCGAAATTGAATCATCTTTTAAAAATATAAAAATGTTTAAGATGTTCTTGTTGGATTCAAGGTTAAAATCATGGAGGACAACTTTAGCTGCTCATGTTGGTTTTTTATATTTACATATGGATCTTCACGAAATTTTTTAATTGTTCTTAATTGGTTTTGTTTAAAATTTAGGTCTTTAGCGCAGTTTTAGCTGCTTAGTGAGGGCTTCTGAATTCCGAATCGTCAATTGAGCCTCTTTCTCCATTTGGATCATTGTAAGTATTCTGAATTTTAATGTTTCTTTTCTTTTATCAATTGGGTATTCATTATTTTTAAATATTCTAAACAGGAATGTATTATTTGGATTCTCATTTTCTTTCTATGTTTTAGGTGATGGTGAGGTTTCGCTTATTTATTTTGCTCTGCAACATGGGTCATCATGGAAGTTTTAAATTGCGATTTATTTTGAAATCTAGGTTTTCCTTGCAGCTGAGATGCTGTGATCAAAATTTTCGGATTGCATGGAGATTTCTATTTAATTTTATGGTTCTAATTGTGATTTTGGGTTTGAGTTAAGATGCTCATAGTTAATTTTAAAATCAGAATTTCATGGCTATAGTGATTTTAGCTACTCCCATTAATTTTATTTTGTAGTATGGGTCTTCATGGGAGTTATTAAGTTGCCCTTGATTGGATTTATTTTTAAATTTAAAGCTAGGTTTTCATTGTAGCTTAGTTGCCCTTAATTGGATTTGTTTTTAAATTTAAAGCTAGGTTTTCATTGTAGCTTAGTTGCCGTGATTAAATTTTTTGGTTTATATTGAGATTGCAGTTTGTTTTTGATTCTGAGTTTAAGTTCTTTTGGTTTAGGGCTAGGTATCGTGGACGTTATTAAGAGCCGTCATAGAGGATTTTGTTTGAAGTGTTTTTGACCTTTTCAATTTAGGGGATGCCAATTTCGAGTTGATTTCCTTAGCGTGTGTCTTTTCTCACAAGGTTGTTGATTTTCTTTTCTAATATTGGCCTTTGTGGTAGTTTTGACTTGGCCGTATTGTTCCATTTATTTTTAAATCTCCAACAGTTTTAGGATTTTCAGTTTTTCAGTTGCCCTGGTTGTTTTCCTTAGTGTGTAGTTTTCCAATGGGTTGTTAATTTTCTTTTGTAATATTGGCCTTTATGGCAGTTTTGACTTGAGGGATGTAATATTATTTTTTTCCCTTTTTATTTGGTAAAATTTAGTCCTTAAATGTTGTTAATGTTTGTTGTTCACGCTCTGGTTGTTAGGACATTGATTTCCTTGTTAAGCTACTACTTTTCCTCATTTACTTCCTGTTTTTGTGAGACAATTAGGTGCTATTATTTTTTCTCGTTATTTTTTGTGGGATGTGTCGATTTAAAGTTACTTTACTTATGCTCCTTTTTTCTCAGATAATTTGGTAGCTACATATGCATTATTCTGAATTTACTTATTGTCCTTTTGAGTTGTATAGTCTAATGGAGAGGGGCGGACTCTATCCACTTGTTGGGTTAGATGTAGATGCTGAATTGGAAGAGAAGTTTTATGATATGGATTCTTCTGTTCATTCATACGGAGAACTGGGAAACTCATTCACTAACTCTAAGGTTGGTTTTTCTTTGACTGATTTTCAATCCCACTAGTTCAATCTGTTGTTTTTTTAATTTTTTCTTGTTTGCAAAGTCTTAATGTTTCCATTATGAATTTTTCTAAGTTGCTTAGAGATTGTAAGATTCATCCATGATGTAGATAGCTCCCTAAAGTGTTACCTTCCTAAGAAGGAGATAACACCTACTTGATTAGAAACCTGCCTAAGTAAGCTTACTCTAATGTGCATGATATTGCATGATATAATCAGATAAACCTAGGATAATAGATTAATGCATAAGATAATATGATGCATTAACAGAGATGCATAGGAATGCCAACACAGTTTGCACAAATTTTCAGTAATCCTGGATATGGTACAGTTGGGATAAGACGTATATTGATACTTTTAAGATATTTTTATAGGGAAACATGATAAAACACCTACTTGAGTAGAAGCCTACCTAAGCAAGCTTACCCTACTGTGCATGATATGTATATTATAAACCTAGGATAATATATTAATGCATAAGATAATATGAGGCACTAACAGAGATGTATAGGATTATCAATACACTAATTTTCAGTAATCCTGATTATGGTACAGCTGGGATAAGACATATATCGATACTTTAAAGTATTGTTATAGGGAAACATAATAGAACATTGAAAATTCAAAACATAAATTTCTCAGGCAAAAAGTATCTAAGAACATAAACTTATATTTTGCGAGAAAAAGGAGTTCTTTTGTTTTTGTTAGTGGTATTCTTTTTAGTTGTTTACTTTTGATCATTTTTGTGTGGCTTTTGTCACCTTGTTAATATTCACCAACAGGAAATCGCAATGATGTTCTGTGAATTGAAAACTGGGCATTTGTATTTCAGTAAATTACTAAATTGGCTTCATTGCTTTCAATTGATGGAAATAACTCTTTTGCAATATGACAATCACTAGTCGCCTTTGCATGACACTTCACCTGCGAAATTGATCAAAATCGTTTCTGCCATTGGTCTGATCCTCAAGAACTCAGCAGAACCTAGGTGACAAGTTGAGATCTAGTTGCGAAGTGCATGATACAAGAGGCCTCACAGGATAGGGAGAACTATTGAGTTGAAACTTTTTGAAACATGCACCTTCCCTTGAGACAAATCTCCAAAAGTTGTCTGGGCAGTTCTTCAAGTGTTTCCCATGAACTTTATTTAATTCATGATCTTGGGCAACAAAATCTACTATACTTTATCTCCTGAATCTGTGCTTTATTGACATTTAATGAATTGCTTATAGATCATGTCAAAATTCTACTAGTCTTATGTATGTTATTCACTAACAGCCATCTCGATTGTAAGTGTAAGGCATATTATTCTTTAATACTTTTCTCCCAGTTGTCTCAAATCAAGAAGATTTTACGAGGACTGTTAGTTTTGGGATAATATGGCCCACTGCTTGAAATATATATAATGCATAAAATAAATGTCATTTGCTCTATTTTTTCTCTTTAAAAAATTTGATAGACCCATTTGTCGTGATTAATCTGATAAATTGACTCTTAATCATATATTGATCACTGCAAATTGAGCTGCAGATGGAGGAGGGTGCAGATGTGGATCCTCTGAATCAAACCCTTAGTGAATCTCGTATAGTAACTTATGCTGACAGAAAATTTCATGCTGAAACATCTTTGGACTCAGAGCTTCCACAGAAAAATGACTGTAATATTCAAAATGATGAGCCAAATGAGGAAAAAAAAACTGATGCACATAGAGATGTTAATTTAGGGCGTAGATATTTCTGCTATGACTCTCCTCTTTTAGAGGAGACTGGTGCCTGGATACCAGTGTCTGTTCCTCCAATGTCAGAGAGTGACCATGAAGAATGGTACAGAGATCAGGGTGTAAATGGGGGATATCTTCCTGAGGATGATGTGGGATGGCAATATGCAAATCAGGAATTAACACTTTGGACTGTTATTAGTGAGATGCTGGCAGTGATGTCTGCAAAGGCTAGTTCTTTTGCAGGAGCTAAATGTCGATCATCTATATCTCCTTTTGCAAATCATATGCCAAAACGTATCTTAGAGCAGGCTTGGAGAGAGATGGCTCAAACCCTTACAGATACCTCATTCAACAACATAAAGGATATTTTGGAAGCCGAGCCCACAAAATGGTTAGCTGACAGTGCAGCTTCTGCATGTATGCTGTGTAATACACAATTTCATCCAATCATGCGTCCAAGGCACCACTGCAGGTTCTGTGGTCTAATATTTTGTGGTGTTTGTTCTAGAGGAAGAAGCTTGTTGCCTGTGAAATTTCGTACAAATGATCCACAGCGAGTTTGTGATGTATGCTGGGTGAGGTTGGAATCAGCGCAAGGTCTACTAGAGAGACAAGTGAGCCATGCAGCACAGGAGGCAATCCATGACGTGACTGACTTGAGCACTCTGAGATCTTGGGTAAATATTCCTTGGGGACACTCAATGGAGAATGAAATTTATAAGGCCACTAACACACTCCGTGGCTTTGTCAAGGTGAGATATTCGTCCGTCCTAACTGTAGATTCTATCTGAAACATTCGTTCTCAGTTGCTTTTGATCTTGAACGGTGTCCCGAAAGGCCATACTTTTTCGTCTGTCTTTTTTTACAAACAGATTTTGTATCATAACATATAATTGCCATGTATTTCTAGTGATTGTAGTCTTATTTTTTCTTTTTCTTTTAGTTTCTTCAAATGTTTTATTGGCAACAAATCTAGTGATCAGAATCTTACGACTTTAAAGTGCAGATAGGTTATCTAAGACCAGAAAGATCAATTCCAGATGCTGTACTACGTGGAGCTAAAGGTTTGGCTCTTCTCACTGTTATCAAAGTAGGCGTTATGGTTACCTACAAGGTGGGAACAGGATTAGTTATTGCTCGGAAAGAGGATGGATCCTGGTCCCCGCCATCTGCTATTTCTTCCATTGGTGTTGGCTGGGGGGCTCAGGTATACTTTCATTTGAATAGGCTTTGGTTGTAATGCAATTTTTTTTTTCTTCAGCTAAAATCGAATGTATTCAAGTTTCAACAAACATAAGTGAGTTGATACATTTTCAGGCTGGAGGAGAAGTGACAGACTTTGTAATTGTCCTCCGAACAGAAGAGGCAGTAAAGACTTTTGGTGGAAATATTCATTTCTCTATAGGTGCTGGTCTCAATGCTGCTGCAGGGCCAATTGGAAGAGTGATTGAAGCAGATTTACGCACTGGAGATGGTGGTTCCACAGCTTGTTACACCTACAGTTGCAGCAAAGGTAAGGTTCAACTTGTTTATACAGTGTTTGGTATGTTTGAAATGAATATGCTTTTCTTTTGATGACAATTTAAGTTTGTCTGTATATAGGTGCATTTGTAGGTTGCTCACTAGAAGGAAATATTGTCAGAACTCGAACCTCAACAAATGTACAATTTTATGGGAACTCATCCATTAAAGCATCTGATATTCTGTCTGGGTCAATTCCAAGGCCAACAGCAGCTGCTCCTTTGTACATTGCTTTGTCAGAATTGTTTAACAAGCTTCAGATCTCATAAGTCATGGATGAGAATAACGAATTGTGCAGCTTATATTTGTTAATGATGTACATAATTCATTATTTTTAGTTGGCAAGGGTTATTTGTTTGATTGGGCCTTTATACTAGGAATGTTGGATACAAATATGTACATGTATTCATTTATCTCATGCTACAGTTGTTGACTACAGTCAATGTGTGCAAGTCAACAAAGTGTGTTGCCTATTCTATGGCCGCAATGGTATGGGGTTCATTTGGATAAATATTGGTAACTTTTCAATTCAATTTTTAGTTTATTTGTGTTTTCTTCAATATTGTTTGAAGAAGAAACCAATAATGGCAAAAAGCCATGTAGTCGCAAGACCTGCATTTGCTGGTATGGATTTGATGAGTGTGTATATGCATTGCATGTATGCAGTTGAAAGTGCCTTAGATTGTGATGTAACCAAGATGATATAAAACCAAAGTAGGTACTGTTTTGTCAAAATTATTTTAATGACCCCAGGTGACTATTGATATAGCATTGAAATTCATCTATTTAACTTTCTAGAATTCATTAGGTCTTTAACAGTCTTCTATGAGTAAATATAGAAGCAGAATAATTTTTCATTGAAATTTTGTTGTTAGTTGCTTAGAAGCTCCTAGTACTTACCACTCTTCTCTGCATTAATATAGAAGCAGTCATGAATGATTTTGTGATTCTAATATTAATCCAGGGTACTTGTAATGTTTCTTATTGCCTGGGACTGCATTTGGTTAACTTGAAAGTTTCTCCTTTGCCTCTGTGGAAAGAATTATTTAAGTAGACCAGGAAAGTCCACATTTTCATTGGAGGCAAAAATTAAAATGTCAGCTAATAGAGAAGTGGAAAATGCCAAGCGAAGATATACCACTTCTGAAATAAAAATCTGGTAATCACGAGCGATGATATGGTTTGGTGATGATGAATGGATTATGAGGTAGTTTAGTCAAAGTCATTGCTTAATAGATCTATGATACAGGTGGATATGAGTTGGCACGATAAATTTCAGACGGGAATTAAAACTTTATAAGGTCAACGAAACTGTTTAAAAATCACACGACATCAACATTAAGCAACACCTTTATATGGCCGATGAGACACAACATTAATCAAACACTATCATTCCAATCCATTTTGAAAAAATGTGTATCTATCGTAAAAATTCTAACCGTGTATTTTCTAAGGATGCTTAATTGTCTGAAAGTGAGTAATACAAGATGTGTTTGAACAGAAGGGAGCGTGAGGTAACCCTAAAAATTATTATTTCAAGAAATAATATAATATAGCCATTATCAAGAAAATTTTCAACAAGAAATTGAGGCAAAGAATACAAACAAGCAAATTATTGAGAAATATTTCAACTAGAAATTTAGCCAAAGAGTACAAACAAGCAAATTATCAAGAAATATTTCAGCTAGAAATTGAGCCAAAGAATATAAACAAGCAAACATTGGTTAGTTTAAATAGACCAAGGCACTCTAAAGAGTGTTACCCTACAAATAAAATTTAATTGAGGCATATGTTTAGTGAGGCTGCCAAAGGGTGATTGGTGTGACGAAAAAGTGGTGTTGTAGGCACCAATAAGGTGTTGAGTTCGAATCTTTTTAGTAAATAAAAAGAATATTTAGGTGAGGCTTGTTGGAGTTGACAGCAAACCCCACAACTCTTAGAAATCACTTGCAATCAAAATGTCTATCACAAATGAGATATCAAAGCAATGATTATGCTTATGCAACCTTGAGAAGACAGTTGATACACACAAGCATCTGATATGCCTTTTGTATTGAATTAACCAATGTGGATTGAATGGTTCAATTATGAATGAAATGATTACAAATTACAAATGAATGTTTATAAAAACAACAAAGCAAACTCTAGACAAGGAGTTGATTAGATTGTTACAAGTGTCTTAATTCCATGCAATGAGACAATTTGATCTATAAATAGCACAATCTAATAATAAAAAAAATCTTAAGTTTAGCTTAAGTGAATAAAGTAATAAAAGACCTAATAATTAATTAATGATTATCAAGTGATTAGTTTGATTACTGCAACTCCCCTTTTAAGATCAATTTAAGGAGAGATGAATAATGCAATGATGGATATTAATGAGGTACCCATGTACAAACAATAAAATCTCTCATAACCAAAGAAAAGGGGAAAACCACACGAGAAAAAACTTATCTACAAAAAGAAAATGAAATGATTGTACTACTGAAAGAAGGATAGAAGGAGGACTCAATGTGACCCCCCAAGGATTGCTTTTGTCACACAAGTACAATAGATGCCACCCATGAGGAGAGAGAAAATGAGGATATGAATCCCCCCATAAAGAAAGTTCATGTGCCAATGATGAATGTCTAAAAACAAAACACGATCCATTGCTTACAAACAACATCTCACCCCTTAGGAAGAAATAAATCCATTGGTGATTGAAGAAGCCATTCCCAAAATATGGAAGAACTTGAAATCCAAGTCTAAATGATGTATGCCTTTGAAAAGTGCTTGTGTTCACATGTTAGAAAGAGATGTCAATCTAGAAACCTATGAAGATAGATGTAGAACAAGCTACAAAGGTGATGAAGATGATGGGCCAATAATAATGATGTGACTGCCAATAAAGAGGAGACGAATATCCTCAAGGCAATCCTCCAAATTTGCAATCTGAGACTCCACAAACAAAGATGATATGTCTGCAAGATATGAATCCCAAGTAGCTATGTTTGGAAGAAGATGAATGTCTTTGCAGCACTGAACCAATAGGGGCCAAGAATGTGGCGATGCCAAGTTGATCAAGAAGAACAAAAGATGGGGATTGGGTCTTGATTTGAAGAGTCTCTAAACCATGGAAACATGCAAGATCCATGATATACTCAAGCTTCTCTAAAGTATTGTCATCAAAAGGTATAAAATCTACATCTGCAAGAGTAATGAGACAATCAATGTCTGATACAACACATAGTGTCATGATCAACACTAGAACAAATTACTCCTACAATTTGATCATTGATAATACCCATGTTGATAAACTCTCAAGTGTGTCTAGTGTAGGCATTAGTCCACAAAGATAGGGAAAAAGATCAAGCCACTTGAGATGTGTCAAGATGTCATTTTGCCAAGATTCATAGTTATCGTTTTCCAACATGACCACATAAGGATGAACATAAAAACCCATGATACTTGCTCAAATGAAAAAAATAGAAACTAATAACCTTAATGTGTGTAAAGCAGATCAAACGAAGTCCTCTCATGCAACAAATCCTTTCCAGGTGCTAAGACATCCAAGTAATTGACATAAATGTGAAATCAAAAATTAATGAATAAAATGTACCTAGGGAAAATTCTGAAAAAATTGTATGAATGGATTTGAAAAGATTTGAAATACATTTCCAACACCATAAGAATCACAAAAATCAAAGATACAAGTGAAAATTTATGCGCTCAAAAGTAGAAAAAGATAATCTAACTTTTACTGATAATAAAATGTACCAACAAAAAAAAATTGATGATGAAACATGCACCAATGGAAAGTATGCAAAACCAACTTTTTAATGATATCTTGTTTTCCCAATTTTGACATCATATGCAAAATTTATGACCGATTTACAAAAATAGGTCAAAAAAGGAAAAAAAAAACTTGGCTAGTGGTTAGTGGATGGTGGACCTAGTAGTGACTAGGTGGTGCCAGAAAATGATGTCATCACGCTGAGAAATCTGCACAAGTCATTAGTGGTCAAAAAATTATGCAAAACACTAAAAAATGATGTGGAATGGTTGAAAAATGTGCAACATCTTGTAAATGGCATAGAAACAACGTACAAATGCACAAAGATGATACAATTGTAGATTTTTATGCCTTGAAAAATGTGCAACCAATAAAAAATCACCTAATTTTTTTGCTTAGATTTTGGAAAAAAATAGTCAATCAAGTTAGGTTTTTGGCCACTCAAGATGCAATGGTGAGGTTCATTTTTCTTCAAGATGCACCAAAAATTTGCTCAAGACTAGATCCCTCAAATTTTGAATAGGAGGTTGGAGATCCAGTGCTTTGGTACCATGTTGGAGTTGATAGTAAACCCCACAACTCTCAAAAATCACTTGTAACCAAAATGTCTATCACAAACAAGAGTTCAAAGCAATTAGTATGTTCAGGTAACCATGAGAAGAGAATTGATCCACAAGCATTTGATATACCTTTTGTATTGAATAATGAATGAGTATGTGAATAGAATGATTACAAAATATAAAAGAATGCTTATAAAAGAAAAAGAGCATACCCTAGATGAGGATTTGATTAGATTAGATTATGACAAGTATTCTAATCCTATGCAATGAGACAACTTGACCTATAAATAATCCAATCTAATAATAAAAATAGTGCTCCTAAATTTAGCTTAAGCGAATAAAGTAATAAGAGACCCAGTAATTAATTAATTATCAAATGATTATCCTACATATTCTAATAAGGCTAACTAGACCAAGCCACTCCAAGAATTGTTTCCCTACAAATAAAATTTAATTGAGGCATATTTTTTAGGTGAGGCACAATAGAGGTTGATACATTTTGGCGAATTGTTTGTTGATACTAGTAAAAATATTTGATAGAATCATTCAAATTATGATTGGGACACATGAAGCATCCTATGTAGGCCTGTAATTTGATCATCACTCCTGCTTGTCATATGCAAATTTTATGACAGGTTGGTCATTTAAATGTCTTTCATTTGACATTTAAAAAATGTAAAAAATGTAAAAAAGAAAATTATGAAGAAATTCATGTGAAATCTTTTACATTAAAATATTTTTCTCAATTTTTTTGGGAGGCCTTGTTTATGTTAATTTAATAAACTTCTTTTTGGACTTCGCCCCAGTCCACAAGAGACGATTATACCTGTCTCACACCTGCAAAACCATTTACTCATACCTGTAAACCATGTCAGTGATGACAAACCATTCTTTGATGCTTTGTTTTTGAGTTTTTTCAGGGTCATCGCCGATGGGGAGAAGTAGTCGGATGTTACCATTCACTTTACACAATGCCAGCTCAAGATTCTAGGAGATCTAAAATCCTGATATCTTTAGATCTACTTTTCGTGTTTATTGTGAGTAGATTGAAGCAACGGCTGCAGGAGATTGAGAATGATTCAAGCAATTAATGTTGTAGGGAGATTGAGAATGATTCACTGAATTAATGATTTACCTTGCCATTCAACAACTCGCTGCCAAACTTGTCTCACGCCCTACAAACAGGTTAAATCTACCTGAAACAGGTTAAATCTCCCGTCAAGCAGGTTTGAGTTCATCCGGAAAGTTAGAAATTGCTCACGTAAAATAGTTCGAACATTCTTGCATCATTTACTGGCAACCACACACATCTAATCTCTTAATAGATCCACTGCAAAAGTATTGTCTCACGTCTAATCTCTTAATAGATCCACTGCAAAAGTCTTATCTCTCATCTAATCTCTTTTAATGAATATGAAGAGTGCAGAAGAGGCAGCTAAGAAAAATATCGTGGATTTGAATGCTTTAATGTCTTCAGATTTTTGATTTCTACATTTACAAGATTTTTTTATTAATGAATGTGTTGTGTGGATTTGACTCCATTAATGTCTTCAGATTTGACTGCTTTGCTGTAAAGATTTTTTGATTGTTTGTTTCACATATTTTCTAAGCGTTGTCCGGTGTGTTTGCAGGCTTTATCCTCGTTGGAAGCCACTATCCCCTTTGCCTCACAATTTTCTTCACTACATTTCATCGCTTTGATTACAAGAAATCCATGGCTTGCTGCGTGAAATGCCTTACTCCCCTGCTTCTGCTTGCAGGTGTGTTTAGCTTGTTTGCAGTCTCTGCCTAGGTATATGACAAAGTCTCTTGCTTTTCTTATAGGTATATAACAAAAAGATGTTCTAAAAAGAAAGTAGCGTTTCTTGCTTATACTGGTTGAAATTTGACAGTTTTTTGTTTTTGCAGGCCTATGCAAGATAGCTTCAAGAAAGAAAGCATCAGTGTTGAAAATGGTGGTATAGGTCTAGCTTCAATTCTTTCAAATTGATGAATGATGTTATCTTGGCCCATTGCTATTAAGAAAGTATCTGGTCAATGAAGGTTAGGCACCTATCTGGGCAGATACCACGCGACATTCATAAACGGTTTTTCCGTTACCTTTACGATAGGCCCACGCCTCAATGCCACCATAGCAGGGGTGCCCTTCCTCCAACCTTGGAGTGCCCATGGTTGTCATTCTCAATCCTGCTCTGGGTGACCTACGCCCATCCACATTAGCCACCGCTAGGATTTTGCAACGCCCAGTCCTTTGGAGGTGCCCTTTATCTGGGCTTCGAGACAAGAATGTGGCTAGCAGGATAGAAGACTCACCCTTGCATCTCCTAGAAGGGATTGTGGTCTCCGCTAGGAGATTAACACAAATTATTGTCAATCTAATTTGGGAATAGTTGATGTAATCAGGGATCTTATCAAGGGAATGATATACTAAGTGATCAAATATGCTCCCAAAGTTGTTTACATTGGTGAAGCCATTTCATGCAATCATGGTCATCATACACTACTTTTGTTTGGTTTGTAATCATGCATAAATAATACATGTTCAAGAAATTTGCCATCTCTTTCTGTCTTCAACTGATGCATATTGCTAGTTTAATGTATATGAAAATGCACATAATGAGGCTCCTTAAACGATTTCAACATACCAATCTATAACAACGTAATATGAAGACTTAGTTGGTAGATGAAGTTGCAAATTCCCATCCTTTGGTGATGATACTTAGGGGACTGTTTACACAATGTTTGTGAAGCTGTGAAGTCATTAACCCTGTCTTATACTTAGGGGACCATTGACACAAAATGTTGGTCAAATTATGAAGTCATTAACTCTATCCTATAGATTTGTTGGTTTCATTACAATACAAATTTGAAGTGGGTTGTCATTAACTTGTTTATATAAAATTAATATTAACTATACTTACATTGTGCTCATCAGAATTAGCACACTTAATTTTGGTGGTGTTTCCTATAAAGAAGAAATTGGTTGAGGTTTCATTTGATTATATTGATAAAACCGTTAAATTTTGGCAATGTTTGCTATTTACGGAATTATGGGTCCTATATAATGTCCAATATTTTTATTAATATTGGACCAATAGTTGTGACTTTAAAGTTGTGTTAGTATTGATGATGACTACCCATAATTAAACAAAATGTATTCCTTTGATCTAAAAAGCAACCAATCATGTGATTCCACATCAGCGCTCAATTAAACATGGTGTGAATGCACAAGTATTGGTCTTGCTTTTTTTTTGGTTCTTTTTGGACACCTTGACAAAAAACATATTGATGTGGCATCATATTTGATGATGTGGCCCTGAAACCTTAGTTATAAGCAGGGGACTTGCCAAGTAAGTTGTTGTAAAAAATGGGAGTGATTTGAAATTTCCACGTAGGATAATTAGAAGCACGAAGATAGGGTGCACACCTACTGGGTCCTCTCCCCTAAATTAATAAAGATGAAATATAACGGGAAGAAATATAACCGAGCAAGTGGACAATTCAATTTTTGAAGAGATGATCTCAGGAAGCACAAGAAGTTTCCAAGTAAAATATGAGGTACTTTCCTTAATAACTTCTTGAGTATGCATCTAAGTCATCTTTAATTTGACATTTGGTCCTTCGAGGTTAAATTATGGAAATAAGATCACAACTCTTTGCAGCTATTATTTAATGATGATTTTGATTTGACGAATTTATTAATCTTTATTAGAGCCTAATTATTTTTAATTATGTCTTAAGTGATTATTATTATTAAAAAATTTAATATATATATGGTTGATAATTATCTAAAATAAAAAATGATTTAGAAAATATTAATCTAGACTAAAGGAAAGATTCGTAGAAACCAAAAAAGAGGTTGGAAGTGAGAGCTTCCTCCATATGATGAAATAAAAAAATAATTGAAACTCAATCAAATGAATAGATCAATAGGAAACAAAAGGAAGAACATAAATGAAGTGTAACAACTCATAATGAGTGATATAAAAATAAATCTTAAATAAATAACAATGATTAATTGTGGAATATAATTAAATAACTAACACATTGTGAAAAAGTAAAATAATGAATTAAATTTGAAATAAATGATAATAAACACATTAAATTTAAAATTATTGTCCCAACTATTGAAACATGTAATTTATTTCTAATCAATTCATATCCTACCTTGATAAGTTAGTGTTTTAAAATTTATTATGTAGACCTAAGGGTTATCCCACTTTTATTTTGTTCCTATTAGATGTGTTGTGTTGTGGGCAAGGCTTAAATTTGATGGCCGTATGACCGTATTTAATTGTGGAAATAAAAGGAAGAACATAAATGAAGTGTAACAATACATAATGAGTGATATAAAAATAAATCTTAAATAAATAATAATGATTAATTGTGGAATATAATTAAATAACTAACACATTGTGAAAAAGTAAAATAATTAATTGAATCTGAAATAAATGATAATAAATACATTAAATTTAAAATTATTGTCCCAGCTATTGAAACATGTAATTTATTTCTAATCAATTCATATCCTACCTTGATAAGTTAGTGTTTTAAAATTTATTATGTAGACCGAAGGGTTATCCCACTTTTATTTTGTTCCTATTAGATGTGTTGTGTTGTGGGCAAGGCTTAAATTTGTTTCCATACCATTCCAAAAGAAGACTCATAAAACTTTGAAACCTTCTGTTGGAGTGAGTTGCTTTTGTATAAACCTTTCTGAAAAATAAATGAAGATATAGGCCTTACCAAAGAAGAAATCATCAACAATTGGAAGCAAATGAATACACAAAAATACAATCCATGGCATGTTAATCGCACTGAACATACTGAAAATGTTCTTGAAGACAAAAATTCTTCTGAAGATGATATGGATCAACAAGAAAATGTAGAAATGAATGAATGGGAGTTATTATCTCAATTGGGCCTCACTAATAATCTAAACTTGAATGAACTTGATATGCTAGGTCGACGTGATTTTGATAACAATCACAATTGGGAAAATCATAATGTCCCTACAAATCTACATGATGTTGCTATTCAATTTTTGCACACAAACAAGATGTCTCAACAAGATTTGCATTCCCCTTCAAATATGAACCACCACAACTATACATTATCACCCCAACAACAACTAGCACTGACTATAATAACAAACCACTCAATGGAGAAATGCTCTAACCAACCGTTACATATGGTCATACAAGGAACTGTTGGCACTGGCAAATCCTATCTAATTCATTGCATAAGAAATGCACTGCAAACTTGCATACCAACAAGAGTAAACCCCCTCCTTGTTCTTGCTCCAACAGGAATTGCAACATTTAATATACATGCCTCAATATACATGCAACCCTCAAGATTCCAATTAGAGAAATAAAACCATTACAAGGACAAGCATTGACAACATTCCAGGAAGACGTGAAAAATATACAATACATTCTCATTGATGAGATGAGCTTCATTGGGCCAAAACTTCTATTGAAAATTGATAGTAGGTTACGTGAAGCATTCCCCCATCAGCAACAAACTTGCTTTGGTGGCATGTCTATAATTCTTGTAGGAGACCTTGCACAACTCCCACCTGTTATGGATAAACCTATCTATGCATCACACACAACTGCAAGAAACCTATGGTACAAATTTAATACAGTTGTTATATTACAAACAATGTTTAGACAAGAAGGTGATGATCCAATTCAAATACAATTCCATTAAACATTACAAAACATTCGCAATAATATTCGATGTTATTGATGAAATTAGTTTCTTTTTTTATAGTTGCAAGCTATTTAATTCCATTTTTCCATGTTCCAAAAACAATCTATCTAGTAATGAGTTAGAAGCTTTACTTGTTGGGATCTATGCCCCTTTTTTGCTATAATAAACACCCTTTTTTGCTATAATAAACACACTTGATGAAATATCAAGATAAATTTACATTTTATCTTTAATTTTACTATTAATTTTACTAAGCAAGTGTCAATGTGTCATGCTTACAACAAACCTATGGATCCAAGCTGGACTAGTAAATGGATTGCTTGGTCAAGTCAAAGATATTGTGTATCTTGCTGGATCAAAACCACCTCCATTGCCTACATATGTTACGATCACATTCGATAACTACACTGGTCCCCTGTGGGATGAAACAGACCCAAAAACTATACCAATACATCCAATAACACGTGGCAACCGTAGACAAATATCGCTAGCCATGGCGTGGGCTATCACTATACACAAATCACAAGGCCTTACACTAAATAAAGCCACAATCAATATTGGTACAACTGAAAGACAAGGCCTTATGTTTACAGCAATTGACAGAGTCAAAGCCATAAGTGGCCTTTGCATAGAGCCCGCATTCTCTTTTGATCGCTACTCCAAAATGAAAAAAAACCCATACAACATTATCAGGAAGAAAGAAGAAGCTCACTTGCACTTGCTCTGACAACAACATGCTTAGGTATGTACAATTAATTACACACTCTCTCAAAGTTATACATTTTTTATTGTCCCTTCTTTGAATAGAGTATCAATACTAAAACTAATCAACTACACAATTTTGGCTTCTGCAGGTGGTCAATCACTACTGGCAATCTTCTATGTTAGTGCTTGTTCAAGGAAATCTAATCAGCATTGTCTTTCACTTCTTAGACATTGCGTGTCTTTAAAAAAGACATATAGATGCTCTTATGTAAATTTGACTTGTGCAAACTTGCTATAAATTGTTCAAAGGGATTTCGTTGTTTATAGAGAACAAACCCAACGAAAGATTGTACCTGCTTGTACTGTACAGTGCATATCTCTATACAGATATATTTTACTCCCACCACCTGTGTATTAAAACAATTCATTGATTCTTCTTGTTCATCTTCCTATCGGCGTCTCCCTTGAACCCCCATTGGGTGCAAGTGCTAGTATTAATAATTAAAATATACATGTTTAGAGTTTCCAAAATCATATTTTATCTCTAAAAATATTCAAAATTGATATTTATTTTTAATGATAGGCTATATATAGTGTGAGCTTTCAGCCTGAAACAAGTCTCACGCCGTCAAACTACCATGGGTTGTCGTCAAACTATCGTGGATTGCCGTTAAAATATGTTGATATTAAGTCGTCGATCAAATGGAAGTAAAAGGTTGTAAAAAAGACGACGTGTTTGCTCCCCGCTCGGAGACACGAACGATATGGGGTTAATAATCAATGCATGGATGAGTTGGGTGGGCATAAAGTATTATATGATGTAAGCGGCCATCTTTTTGTGTCGTGAAGCGTGCTGTCAAAAGACAGATGGAGCCACAACCATCAAAAACTCGTCGATGAAAAACATGACGGGAACCGACTTTGAAGCTGCAGCTCCTGCAATTGAGCAACCAGAGTTCCGAGTCTACAGAAGACGAGCCCTAGGTATATATAGATCTATTTTTTGTTTATTCTAAATAGATTGAACCAGAGCCACTGTAGGAGACTGGTTTTGGTACATCTCATCTTTAAAAAAAATTCGCTTGCCTCCCGCTTCATCCCCATCTTGGGTGAGTATTATTCCTCTATAATCCACCCATCTACCCCACTACCCGTGGTTGTTGGATCAAATCAATTTGCATTGCGCTACGATTTAGTGTCTTTATTCGGACAGAGCTACTGTAGGGCGGGATAGAAGAGCTTGGTACTTGAGCGCACTAATTGCCTTCAAACTGTCGGCGCTGCCTTCATCATGTGGCCTAATGCCTGGAAAGCACTTGATGCTCTTGATGTATCAGATACCCTTCGCCCATTTTACTCTCAACTTGACGGGTGATTTACCTCAACTGACTCTATTTCTCTTTCACCCGAAGAGTAATTTAGAAATTCATTCCCAAGATGTGGGTGTGCAGGGCTCCTCAATTTGCACTGGTATTTGCAAGAATGTCCCACTAAAATGTGGAGGCAAAGGGAAAGGAAAAATCTAATCATTTTTTTTAATTTATTTTTATCCAATTGTTAATTAGAAGAGTTGTAATTGATTATGCCCAATGCAAATCTGGGAAAATTTATATGATTCTTTTGTACGGAAAATATTTATAGGGTATTATAAGGATGCCAAAGAGCTTAAACAGCCAGCAAGTTGTGCTCAATATGTCTATTATTTGAATAGGGAAGGCCTCATGTAAACATTGGACTGTTTACTTTCAGCTTAAAGTTGCCACCCAATGAAGAGCTCATGCCCATATTTTATTCATGGATTCATCTAGGAAAATATTTTGGCAAGAACAAAATAAATCTTTTCCTGTAAAATTGGTGTCTCCCAATGTTTTGCTAGCAGGTTTTAGGCTTTGCTTTGGAGGTGGGGCTGAAAATTTCCTCTACCTGTTTAAGAATTCCATTGAATTCTTCATAGAGACAGTGATCTTATTGAATTCCACTCCTAGAGTTTCTTAGCCAATGTTGCTATGGAGCTTGCATTTTACAGCTATAGAGTCCAATTAAAAACAAGATCTACCTCCTTATATCCAACTTTTTAATTTTAATTTAAAAATGATTTTAGTGTCATTTGACAACTAAGCTTACTTAAGAACTCTCTGCTTGTGCTTTTAGATTTCTGGCCCATCTCAAAAGAGCTAGTAACACGGATGCTCTGTAATTGATAGGGAAGATTTTGTTTAATCTAGTTTCACATTTCCAAACATTTTATGGAGCCACTCATAGAGGAGAAATAGGATGTAGTGGTCTCCATGGAATGGCATCCTCATTTACCCATTTATCTATATTTACTCTGCAGCTCTTTAGTAGAGTGGCAAATCCACAAAAATGTTCATAAATTTTCTCAGTAGCACAATCCCTCCATAGGACTACAGTTTGAGAATGAACAAAAAATGACCTCCCTAATAAAGAACTAGTTATTGGTTTTGAAAATGAGATTTCTTATCAAAAATGCAAACTACTCTTCTGCGTTAAGGGATTCAAGCATAAAACTGGAATCTCGATGCATAGAAAGAATATCCTTGACCATCATGCAGTGTCTCTTTTCAATCAAAATTTTCAGTCAACCGGAAGTACAAATGCATTGAACCTGAGATCAAATCAGATTGCTTTGATCAAATCGGATTGTATTTTGTTTTCTTAATTCTTTGTAGTGCATGATAAAAAAGCATATCTACGTAGTAAAATAGTTTAAGTTTTTTTTGTCTTATCCTTTATCTAATTGGATCAGTTGTCTTTCAATACAGTTTGTTATAGTTGATTTCAAATGCATAATATAATATACAGTCTTTCTCATCAGCTTGCCTATTCACTCATTTTTTTAGCAGATATAATTGCTTTTTATTCCATCAGTTGGATATGATTATTTTTCAGTATAATGTCTATGCTATAATTATCATCTTTCAATGATTAACTGATTTAACACATTTCATTTACATAGGATATTAGTTTTATCTATAGTCATGATGGAAGGTTCATATCTTTGAATTCCAATGGCAAACTGATGATTTATTACTGTGGAAATGACATGAGAAGTTGTAAATGTATCTTTCTTGTGCCCTACTGCTATACTTATCTAAATTATATCAATTCACAGCATCTTCACTGGATCTAATGGCCTGACAATTTGTTGATAATATTAGGCTGAAGCATTTTCGTTGCAGTTGCATAGAAATGGCCAATCATCTACAAATTTGTAATCCATTTGCCTCTTTTTATAGGTATATATATGAACACAACCAACATAGAAACACATGGAGTGGGTGATGGATAAATTATTCTGCAAGAACTTGTGTAATAGATTGGATGTTCTTGTTAAAACCCTCACCCCTTTAATTCAGCAGATTTGTGTGCTTGATTTGCAAGCACCCAAACATCCCCCTGAATGTGTTCCTTAGTTGGATATATGCATCTTAGATGCTTAAGCTGGAGAAGGATATCAATGACTACATCCACCACCATATGCCAACAACTATGTTGTTGGATATGAAAAAGCTTGCAATAGACCTAAAAGATGTTGGGGGTTGATAGAGTATGCTGGTGGAATCAGCAACAGATTTAAGCTTGATGATGAATGATTGTATTTTCAAACAGGTTTCCAAGCTCACCAGTGATCCATTTTTTAGAGTAGTCTTTGTAATTCAAACTGTAGGAGTAGCCCAGAAAAGCCTAAAATTTTAGGACTAGAGAAATCTATATGGAATTTGAAGGAAATCCTATTCCAGAATAAGGTGTCCCTCGTTGGTGTGCAATGCATGGGAGGCTGTGGGAAAACTACTGTAATTGGCTCTTTGTGATGATTCTAAAATTAAAGATGATTGGGTTATGGAGTCTCTGCTTTGCTGATAGTTTTGCTCTCGCAAGGAGTTTAATCTTGGAAACCCATATAATACTCCAAACCCTGATTATATTCCGTAATATTCTAAAAAGAAAATTTGTTTTCTGAATCTCTTAGATCTTTAAATGCTTCTCTGGCATCACACCATTAGTTTTTTCTTAAGAGCTTGTTATGTTCTTATTCCAAAATTTACAGTCCTTGTTAATAATTGATGTGATAGATATTGCATGGAGCACAACATGCAAAATTTTTGAGCATTTGTTAATCCTCCTTTCCACCCCACCCCAAGGATTAGTAGTTTCTGGTTTACTTTCCTTCAATTAGATTGAAGCAATCGCTGTAGGGAGATTGGTTTTGGTTTTGGTTATGTAATATTTTTCCTGCAAACTCTGCCCATTTTTTCTCATCGGCATCATTGACAGCATGCCATAATTATGGTAGAATCTTCAGGGAAGTTACTTGCCATGGTTTCACTGAATGTTTTTTTGGAAATTTGTATGTTGCCTGATCACTTTTTGTTTTTTTACATCAGTTTTGAAGCCACTGTTATTGAGTAGCATTCTCTTCACCCATTATAATTTCTCTCACATTCAACCTTTTTTATGAAGCGCAATAAAACATGAATCAAACAGACAGAAAAATAGAATCCCTTCAACGAATGTAATAGTTAATTAAATCAACATTAAGGCCAAGAAAATGAAATGGGCTAATTGGTGTTTGTGAAGAAGGGAAGCAAATTATGCTTATCTGGCCACCCAAGTTGTGTACAAGATGTAATAGGTATCTACGTTTGAAAGTTCTCCACAAAATATTAAAATGAAATCGAACAATTTCACATTCATGTAACTGTCAATTTAAACAATTTAAAACAAAATCCCTTCAATCAATGTAACTAATGTATTTTTTTTTGCACAAATAGAGTTGTACTCTTTAATATATTAGCTTATATATTTTTCTATTGGTCTAACCATTGCACCTCCTTTTTGATGTAAGTGTTAGTATAATATAAACACTAATGAGTTAATAAAAAGTATTTAAATTTATAATTCAAAAATTATTTTTTAAAAATTGAAATGATAAAAAACAAATTATTAGCATATAGGCAATATATTGTAGGAACTTTGAGCCAAAACCTATCTTAGGCTGTAAAATAGCTAGTCGTAAAACAATTTGCCATTCGTTGTTTACCGTTCATCTCCTCATGTCTTTGCATTTAATTTTTGGATCTCTGAATGAAATCGGAATTACTTGACTCACATTTAGTGCAGATCTCTGAATCAAATTTAATCAAGTATGCAATAAAGATCACAATTTTTAAATACAAAAAAGAGTTTGAGGGCAGAAATGACCAAATTAATTATGGAAAATATATAGGGGTTTCATAAAAAATTATATTAGGTGAGCTTTGATATGATTTTGTGGAGCACTTTGTTGGTGAATTGCATCAGGTTTTGGGTTGGCGATGTCGAAAAGGTAAGCATATATTTGCTTCATTAGTGGATTGTTAATTTTGTGCTACTTCTTTCTTCAGCTACTTCTATCTTTATTAGAATTAACAAAAGGAGGAGGACTACTTCTCCATCTCACAAGATCAAACAAATTTTGGTTTTCCTGTGAAATTTAAGTGAATGGAAATGCTTGAAATGTGATTGAGTTCAAGCAAGCCACATTTACATGCAAGAGGTTAAACAGTTAGGGAGACGTGCTTAAATAGTGTATAGGTCGCGTCTATTTAAATGGAGGGCGAGTGGGCCACATAAAGCATTACCTGTTCTCTATTTACTTCCAAACTCTATTACAGTTCATGTTACAGATCCCTTTATCATCAGTAGCATTGCTCTATATGCTTCCCTTCACTGAATACTTTATCGCATAAAGTTTTCATTTATACATTGAAGCAACAGTTGTAGGGAGACTAGTTTTTGTTCTTCTAATTTAAAACAAAATTTTGTTGTGATAGGGCTTCTTCAATTTTCCCTGCAAACTCTGCCCATTTTTCCTCATTGGCATTGTTGACAAACTACACAATTTGAACAAAATCTTGAGGTAAGTCACTTGCCATGGTGTTCTTATATTTTTCTATTAGCGTAACCCTTGCACCCCTTTTGGTGCAAGTGCTAGTGATAATAGATATAAAAAATGACGTGCTATAAAACAATAATTAATAATAAATGCAAAAAACTTAAATTTACTATTACAATTCATACTAAATTTCTAAATTCATATTAAAAATGCTCAAGATAATCTTATTAAAAATATTCTAAAATAAAAAAAAATTATGTTCTATATTTGAAAATACTATAAATTAATATGTAATTTAATAATAAACATTATAAAATGAGATACATTAATATTATAAATTAAAATATTATCTTATATTTA
>VDFB02386570.1:195193-216164 GCA_007258455.2 Sequoia sempervirens | reverse complement strand
TCTGTTATGAGGGCGATAGGCTGGTTGAACGAAATAATGTTATTGGATGCTGCTTGTCATAATCATTCGCAGCAATGGATGGCACTTGTCTGATCGAGCCTAGCTGGGACCACCGCCATCATTACAGAGGATGCACTTGTGCGGTGACTGGATGCTTCATTCGGCGTTTTCGATCTTTGACTGGGACGCCCGTTATATTGATTTAATCATTGCATGAAGATTGTGAGATCTTTTCTGTTGTTGTTCTTCGAAGTGGTGGGAGGTTTTCTTGCTATATATACTTTCTCTGTTGAGAGGAAATGGTCTGAAATTTGGGGGAAAACACACTGGTTTTGGAAAAAGACACTAGGCCTCTATTACTATTTTATTTAAATTACAAAACTTTTAGACTGTGCCAATTGTTCGGCCTTTCTATTTTTCATGCTTTGATTAAATCATGAACTGTGCTTTATATTGTCTTGACATTTCATTTGAAGGACTTCTATATATGTTGGATACAAGTTTGCTTACCTAAATCATGTCTAATGACTCTTCTTAGTAGTGAGAATGTATGCAACATTATTTTATGTCAATAAATGAATTGTCTATGCTATAATCTTAAGTCTCTGACATTTTGGAATACAACAACACTATTCAGGCCATTAAATCTATGATTTATTGTGCCCACCAGCAAATCTTGGTGCATTGCTTTAGGTTAGACTTTACTTTATTATATCCGCTTCCTTTTCCCTTTCCAAAACCCATTATAGAAGAAGCCAGCTTCTCTAAAAATCTGGAGATTACTCAGTTTAGCGCAAAAGGTCCCCCCTTAACTGAGTTTCCCATAAGACTCTGTTACCTCGTCAATTTTTGGCGTCAACAATATCCAAGTGAGATTGGACCATGCACTCATTTCAGCCTCCTGGTTTGTAGATTATTCTTGATCTCTTTCTTTGTTCACGAGGTGCGGGTATGACCACTCTCCTATTTCTCTTTTCACGGATAGACTTGGGAGAAGGAAGCTTTTCCATTTTTGGTTTGAAGCTATGTGGTTGAGACATCCCAATTTTTTGGACTACATTAGGGATTGGTGGCAAGTTAACATTGAGGGAAGTGCAATGTTTGAAATTGCTAAAAAACTTTCCTTTGTCAAGCAAAATCTCAGGAGATGGAATGAGGATTCTTATGGGAAGATTTTTAACAATAAGAAATTCATTTCTTAGTGCCTGGATGAGATCCAATCTTAAATTCAATTGAATGGTTTGATTGATGAGCTTCAACTTGAGGAATATTCTCTTCTATCTCAGCTTCATGATATCATTTCTAAAGAGGAGGATTTTTGGAGACATCGGTCATGGGCTATTTGACTTAAAATCAGGGGATCGTAACACAAAAAAAAATCATCTTACCTCTCTCAAGCATAAATCTTCCAATAATATTTCTTCTATCTTTGTTGATGGTTTGTTGTTGTTTGATGATGGTGATATTCAAAATGCTACTGCTGGTTTTTTGCAAACCTGCTAAAAGATGATGTTGATTTGGATCAACATTTGATGGATAGATACCTTGAGGTCATTCCTAATATTTTATTAGAAGTTCTTAATAAGGATCTTGTGGCCATTTCGTTAGCTGATGAAATTAAGAAGGCAATTTTCTCCTTTGAGGGAAATAAAGCACCAAGTCCTGACGATTTTTCAATCTTGTTTTTCCATGCTTGTTGGGATATTGTTGTTGGGGATGTGATCATGGATACAAAGGAATTCTTTGGGTGCATAATTTTTATTAGAGAGCTAAATTAAACTTTTTATTTTTCTCATTCCTAAGTCTCTTGGAGTTGATTCTTTTGGGGACTTCAGGCCTACAAGTCTATGTAATTCAATTTACAAAATCTTCTCAAAAGTTCTGGCTCATGATTCCAACAGGCTCCTCCCTAATTTACAAAATATTCTCCACAATGAGGCCACCAAATTCGTGATTCCATTATCACATTGCATGAGGCTACTCATTCTCTGTCTGCTAACAAAAAGGTTGGTTTTTTGCTAAAGTTGGATTTACTAAAATCCTATGATATGGTTAATTGGAGATTCCTTCTTAGGGTTTTGGATTGTTTTGGTTTTTGTTAGAGGTTTTTACAAATTGTGGAACAAATTATCTTAACTCCTTTCTCTTTTGTGTTGATTAATGGTTCTCCTTCCCCCTTTTTTTCTAGCTCAAGGGGTATATGATAGGGGAATCCTATCTCCCCTCTTATTTTTATTCTTATGGAAAAATTTCTAGGGAGAAGCTTCCAGAAGGTGTTGTTAGATGGGTTTCTACGAGGCCTGAAACCTTCTTCTCTTTGTTCCCCTCTCTCGCATCAACAATTTTTGATGACACCATCATCATGGGTGAATCCTCGGCTAGAGAAATTAAGGCTTTCAAGTGTGTTATTGAAGTTTATGAGAAAGTTTTTGGTTAGTGTGTGAATTTCCCAAGAGTCAACTCTTTTTTCTTAACACACCAGGGTATCTCCAAATGAAGTTGGAAAGGATTCTATCTTGTAATCTAGGAGAATTTCCAACCTTTTATTTGGGCGTACCTTTATGTGTTTCTAAGACTCCTAACTCATTTTGGCTAAATCTTCTGGACAAATTTAATAGGAAATTTGCGGGCTGGAAGGGAACTCTTCTTAGCTAGGATGGTAAAGTGCAACTCATCTCTTCGACCTTGCAGAGGCTCCCATTATATGTATTAAGTATGTTTAAGATTCTGGAAAAAAATATGAAGATAATATGGAACAAATTATAAGTCATTTTTTATGATTCGAGATTGAGGAAAAATCAAGAATCCTACTTATTTCTTGGGATCAAGTTTGTAAACCGAAGAAGTGGGGTGGTCTTGGTTTTAGAAGCATTATATCTTTCAATAAGGCTCTTTTATCGAGGAATATTTAGAGGCTCCTTTGTGGAGAAGTTGGTTGGTCTTCCTTGATAAGAAATAAGTATTTATCTTCTTTTAGGAGAGTGTAGGATTTTCTTCATGAATACTTTATTCCTGAAGGCTCTTACTTCTAGAAAAAAATTATGCCCAATAGAGTTATAATTAAAAATGGCGCCAAATGGTTGCTTGGTGATGGTAACCAATTTTTTTTGGAAGATGTTTGGTGTGAAGGTGGACCTTTAATGAACCATCCTTGGGCTCCTCCTTTAAGGGATATTTGTTCTAGATTTTTAGCAACAAGGTGGTTGATTATTTTCATAATAGAAACTGGAAGGATTTGCAAAGTTGGGATCTGTCTCTTGTTGTGCTCCAAGATTTCCTCAACCATGTTCACATTCCCATGTTCATGAAGCCTGACGGTGTTTTTTGGGCTCCTCGTTCTAATGGTTGCTTCTCAGTTTCCTTAGCCTTTGTCAGCTCTTTAGTGAAGCTCGATCCTCTCCCATTTTTGGGGAGTCTTTGAAACAAGCTGATTATTCCTAAAGTTAATATTTTCTTCTAGATTTTGATGCAAAGGAAGATTTTGACCCCAGATTCTCTCTACAGAAGAGGGTTTGTTACTCCAAATAGATGTTCCCTCTGTGAATGTGATGCAGAAAGTGCTCTCCACCTTTTTCTTAGTTGTAATTTCACTACCATCATCTGGAGTAAGTTTCTCTCTTTGGAAGCTAGACTAGGTTTTTCCTAACTCCTTGCAAATATTTGTTGAGCAGTGGAATTTTCCTTCTAACAATCCCTCTCTTTGCATTCTTTGGTCCCTTATGGCATCCCATATTGCATGGGGATTGTGGGAGGAAAGGAGAAATAGAGTTTTTAGAGAGACTAAGCTCAAATATGATATTGTGTTTCTCAAAATCCCTAGGTCCATTGTGGAGAATTTTTCTATCAAGTTTTTGGATACTACTCATGTAGCTCCCTGCAACATATTGATTGGTTATGACCCTTTTGTAGCCTCTAAGTGGAGATTAATCCCTTAGTTATCCTCCCCCTTGAAAGTTCATAATATCTCTAAATAAAATACTATTTGGAAATGCCCTCCTCTGGGGTGGGTCAAAGTTAATTTTGATGGGGAATCCAAGGGGAATCTCAAGCCTATAGGTTGTGGGGACGTTTTGAGAAATGAAGAAGGAAGTTTCTTAGGTACGATGGAACTCCCTTTGGGAAACAAGACTAATCACTATGTTGAGGTTGAAGTAGCTTACATTAGCATCAAAATAACCTTTGAGAGGGGTTTTAAAAAGGTTTGCATAGAGGGTGACTCACTAAATATAGCAAGATGTTTGCAAGGCCATCAAAAGCCGAGTTGGACTATTGAGTCGCTTATCAACGAATCCCTCATGATGGCGAGATCATTCAAAGATGTTCATTTCTCACACACCTTTAGGGAAGGAAATTCTCTGGTAGATTTTTTCACCAATGAGGCTACTAATCTCATGAGTATTAAGATTTTGGAAGAGTAATCCTCTATCCCCGAGAGGGATAAACTATTATTGTGAAATAAAAGCTAGCCTTGATTATTAGGGGTTGATTAGGTGATAATTATATCCCATCTTGCTACATGTTTTATGGGAATTTTTTTGCACACTACTAAGGCCTTATACATAGATCCAAAAAAATTTGTAATAAGCAAACAAAATTACAATTCGTGGTGATTATTTTGGGTAGCACATAAATGGGTGGGGATAGGAGTAGGCTTGAGCCCATTTCCTATGAAAAGTGGAAGAATAAGCCAAAAGTGTGGAGGATTTAGGAGAAAGGGAGTTTTACACCATTTATGGAAAGGCATCATGGTTTTGACCGTGAAGCCTTTGATCATGTTACACCCCTATGTGCTACTACTTAATTAATTTTACCTAGTTGGGAGAAAATGCTTGAAATGAGTGTACTTGTGCTTTATGTGTTTTAAGAAATATGAAGAATAAATGTTGATTCAATTTGATGTTATGAAATGTTTCTGATTGAGAAAATATGTGATGCAAAAGGATGTATTGTTTTTAGCTAACTACCATTGCGATGTGTAAGTTGGATGCAAGAATTAAATCAAGCCTCCTGAAGAGAGGGGAAGTATCACTCAAGGATAAGAACTTGGTCTGGTAACCTTTGATAAAAGACCTAAATTGAGCTTTCACACATGTACTTCTATACACACTCCTACGTTGATATGTGAATATGTATTCGATTATTAAATAATGTGTTATATACACCTGAGAATCAAGATATATATAAATATATATATATGTATATATATATGTATATATATGTATATATATATATACATACAAACATATATATACATATATATTATATATAATAATCATCATGTATATTTGATAATGATAATGTTGGAATAACCAACGCATAGCATTTAAAGTATAGTTTATGTTAAGTAATACACACAACATTATAACAAAGGATTTAGCGTTGTGAAAGTAGCGCATATATATTACAAAGTGCTACTTTAAACATTTAAAGTGCTTAATGTGAAATATGCATAGTGCTATAAACAAGCGCTTAGTTAGTAGTGTTTTCCAATGTGTTAATGTGGTTGCCAAGACTTTGTCAAAACAATAGTAAATGAATATACATAGAATGAGTGTCGACCAAGTCAAACAATGAACATCGACCCACATAATATGGCACGAATGAGAAAATGTGGTGCCAACTAATAAAAGCATGAATCAAATAGAAGTCTATTTATCATTATGAATTTCCAGAATGTGAAGCATTTTGTAAAAATGCAAAAAAAGTCAAGCACTCAATTGTACCAAGTAAGTCAACTTGTAGGAGGAAATTTCCTTGCATTTCTAATCATCATTCTTGCTGTCTATTATAGCATCGAATCATTCTTTTTGGTTGCATATGTCTTTGTTGTGCAGTGAATTTAGTTGCCACCTTTTATTTTGATTGTTGAGTCGAATCTCTTAAGCTGAGAAGTGTTATTCTTATGCCTTGTTTCTAGCCTTTAGTTGTTGATTCTAGTGTATAAATAGAGGTGTTCTCAACCTCAAAAGGGACACATATCTTTTGCATTCATGCTATGTTTTTTGAGTAATTATAATTTGAATTTTTGAGCTGAGTGAGATTGAGAGTTGTGAGAAGTAATTGAGAGTTGTGAGAAGGTTCATTTGGGAAATTGCATATTGAATTGAGGGAAGGTTGAGAAAGGAATCTAGTTCGATCAATTGGAGCATTGCATAAACAAGCATGCTGATTTCTTCTCTCTTATTCTTTAATGTTTGAAATGATTGTGTGTCATTGATTATTTGAATTAGAGGTTTATGTCATCCATTTATAGGGAAAAAATATTTAAATCTTAAGGGTGAAGAAAAGATTGCTTGTTGTACCATGTGTTAAGATCTATGATGTATGAAGTATTTGTACATATTCCATATTAAGGAATAGGTGGATTTAGAGGGGATAAATACTGTATTGGGATATAGCTTTCAAAGCTAATTGTTTAAACTAGCTAAGTCTTAGAGTACTATGTTTTACTTAGTAGATGAGATAGTTAAACATAGAGGTAATAGGTTATTCCTAGGGTTAGGATAATCTAATGAAGGGGATAGCCTATGCATAGATTATAAATAGTCAATATAAATTGAGCTAAGAAGGTGGGTGAAATATTTGACGTCCACTTGTTATTAGGGAATGAAATACTTTGGCCAAAGTAGTGTAAGTTGCCACTGTTTACATTTTCAGTCACTGTGATCCGAGTTTACCTACTAGATTGAGGTATGTTATATAAGTGGGTTGTAGCCACTATGTGATAGATCTAGATATGTAGGAAACAACACCAAGCTAAAAAAAGGTCAATATTTATTATGAGGTTACCAAACCAATCCCTTCGTTGAAAGGTAGGACCATCTATCAATTTGATAGTTGTGCAGAGGACCATAGTTAGTCCAAGGTTGGTGGAAAAGCACTTGATTGATGCTTCTCCTCATCAATTGGCGACCAAGATTTGAATGGAGGATTTTCCATGACTATTTGTACTTCTTTTGTTAGTAAGCTTCGTAGAGCCTTGCTTATGTATTTTGCATCCATTATGATGGAAAGTTTGTAAAAGTGAAATGATATCATGTTATCATGTTTTACGTAATCATTACTTTGGAAGTTGTAATGCTTTGAAATAATGCAATGGAAAAGTTTGGAAAAGATATTATTTCAAATGTGCATACTATCTTTATAGTTTTGAAAGAAATTTTTTATTGCTCATATAGGTTAGATGGCTATTCTATTTACTTGAGGTTAAAATATAGGAAAGTTACTATGTATAACATTGGGCATGTTACATATTAGTTTATTCAAAGTTGGAATAATAGGTGTCTAAAGGTGAATGGAGCTGAATTCCCCATTACCGAAGACTTCATTGCTCATATAGTAGGCCTGTTGAATAAGGGGCACAAGTTACATAAGGAAAGGAGGGGAAATGAAGATGCGATGGACCAATTTTTCAAGGCAAATGAAAGGGAGGATCTGGTTAAACTTTGATCTTGGGGGTACGACATGCTCTCTATTAAGTGTATTTGGGCAGAAGTGGTTGAATTTATCATACGGTATGTCACCCTTGACAATCGTTTCTCTACAATTTTGGGGTACCACTTTACCCTTCTCAATCATTTCAAGAATTATCTTCAGGTTTCCTTTCCATTTTTCCTCCAAACTTCTTTGGATATTTTTGTTTATGCCCATATTAAAAATCACCATACCCCAATTCTTCATGAGGGGCTCATTTTGCTCATCATGGAGCATGTTAAATCTAATACCCCAGTAAGAGCTATCAAGTGTAAATAAAAGGATCAACCCATCAATTTATTAGAATCTCTAACGTTTGGCTCAAATACGGAGGGTGCGGGGATGAGGATTGGAACACAAAAGATGAGAACATGGATGCTGTTGAGGTTTCGTCCTCTCCATCGGAGTATCCCAGTAAAAAATGAAAGAGAGGGGGATAGAAAAATAAGGTTCCCACCAAGCCGAAGAAACAAGGGTTGGATACTGGAAGGTATGAGACTGGTGAGGAAGATGGTGCATAGATGAAAGAAGGGAAATGAAGGAGGGTAATCAGTAGGAAATGTAGGGTGCAGAGGTTAGAATCTGGCGACTCTAAGAAGGGATGGGAGAGGGACACACATTCACAACGAGTGAAGGACCAAGTTGAAAACTGTGGTAGAGATGCCTGCTTGGACGTGGAAAACTCCCCTACCTAACAACTCTCTCATCAAGTTGTTTTGGTTGGAAAAGGTAGTGAGAAAGTTGTGGATAAAATGGTAAAGGAAATGGACTCTAGAAAGAATAAGTGTGCGTCCAATGTTCACCCTCTCTTAGAGGACTTTTCCTACCTGGATGAGGATAATACCTCAATGCTGGAGCTCCTCGACATGGCCAAAAATGGAGCTAATTGAAACTTTAAAGTAGATAAATGGGTGATGAAAGAATTCAATAAGGTGAATATAAAGATCAAGAGTCTTAAGGATAACTATGTTAATCAATCCAAAGGTTCAACCTCACACTTGCTCATTGAGAGATTGGTTGATTTGGAAAGCTCATTTTTTTATTTCAAATCGAAGTGTGAGAGTTGTATTCAAGATATGGATGGTAGAATTAAGGAAATCCATGTGGATACCTGGAAGCTTATGTAGATCAACCACATGTTGATCAAAAATAGTGTGGACTCCCTTAAAGTTTTGATGGATAAAATTACTTAGCTTAGGGAGGATCAAGTTTATTTTGTTGAAATGCATGAGAAGGGCCTTTCTACCAAGGAGAAGGGTAAAAATACTACCGAGGATGATATCAAGGGCCCAAGTACAAGGACTAGCGGAAGTTTGAGGAAAACATTTGAAGAAGATAAAAAATAATTACTGTCAATGGTTAATCTCCACTATAACCAAGAGCTCAAGGTGGCGAACACCTTGAAAATTTTGAAATAGTTTTTTTGTGTCTTGTTTGTTTTGTTTGTATCTTTCTATTGTTTGGCTGTTGGTTGGCTATTGTTTTAACTATTTCAAGTTTCGTATCAGTAGCATTTTGATGTAACTCAATGTAAAGGGTTTCGGGTCCCTTCAAAACCTATTATTTTTCCATATTAATCAAAATATAATGGTACTAATAAAGAAAATTAAAGTGCATATATAGACATTATTATGTAGTTCACTATTCTATGGGGTTAGAAATACTACCTAATTGCACCCTTCCCCAAGTAATTTGTATACCTACAAAACGAAAATTTAACTTGACTCAAGTGTATTTTTCATAAATTATTGGATGAAATAGTTTCTAAAATAAAAAACAAGAGGAAGTGTTGGTGTGAATAGGGTTTCCTACCTAACTAGTTCATCTAGTAGGTCGTATTTACAACCATCATGTGCCCGAACTAGAAGACCACCGACATTGGAAGAATCCAAAAGAGACCAAGGCCAAACGCCTCCAAAAGCGAGTCATCAGTAGATAAGAGGACCCCGCATAGGCCATACCAACACAGGGAAACCGACAACCCAACTAAGACAGAAATCACCCCAAAGGGGCCATCGACAAAGGAAATCTTCAAAAAATGATACAAGCACAAAGGGGCACCAAGGATGCAATCCCGTCCTCGTCGTCATCTCCCTGATCCACCTCCGTAGAGTTTTAAAAACCCTCACCGCGCCTCCTCCCGCCTGTTGCTGCTCGCACATGCTCCATAATCCTATACTTTAGTTGCTCTACTATTTTAGGAGTACATTTAAAATTATTAATTGTGCTAATTAAAAATTAAATGGGATGATTTGCATCTTAAAATTAAGTCAAAAGTAGTTGCTAGGACCACATTATAATAGACTTGCACATATTTAATCATATAAATTCATATTTAAAAAGCGATTGCAAGTTAATTATATTTATTAGTTTCAATTAATTAGCATAGATATATTAAATACTTACATTTAAACAATGTTGAGATATATTGAATTAAAAGTGTCTATATTGAATTTGTTACATAGATTACATAGGCACCTCAAGATTGATATCTCTTAGCATCTTTAAGATATTCTTAGTGTCTTTAAGATTGATATCTAACCTATGTGACAAATTGAATATAAATATCTTAGATTTCAAATCATTTTTTAAATAAATATATTTATATTGATATTAATTAATTAAAATTTTAAATATAAGTAACTTATAACATTTTTCTAAATATAAATTCAAATGATTAATTATATACAATAATATAAGAATATGTCTAAAAAAATTCCTTAAACAAGAATTTATAAGGAATTAATTTAAAACAATAAAAAATATTAAAATAATTCTAAATAATGTGTTTTTTTAAGGAAAATAAACTTGAACCTTAAGTTTAATTTAGGTTAGTTTAATAAGATGTATATAATAAAAAAATAATTAATTTATATTAATAATTGAGAATTATAAGAATATAAATAATTCAAAATTAATATGTTTTTAGGAAGGAAAATGTGGAGGATGGATGTACTTAGCTTTAGGCTTGGAAAGAATAATTGTTTTATAACTTTAGAGTTTGGATTATTTTTAGATTGGTAATTGATTTTATTTGTCTAAATTTTATTTAAAATTTTGTAAAATGATCGTGTTCTGTCTAGGTCAAGTTTGTGTGTAGTACATCTTTGTGTTTGTGGATTTATCCTCTATTGCATGGTTCTATTCTTGCTAATTGTGTCTTTTTTCTTTCAAGATCACCTGATATATTAAAGTCTATTTTACTTTGAAGAAATTAGTGATATTTGCAAATACCTTTAAAAGGTGCTAGATCACTAGAATACACATTCTCCTAAGCCAACCCCCCAAAAAGGTTGACTTTATGGTTATACAAAGGATCAACGTACAAGAAGCTAGATTTCGTAGATGATAATGTTAAAGTAAATGTTGTTATTTTTAAATGCACCAAAGTGGAATATTCCTTGGATGGTCCTTAAATTCTTAGTATTTTCAAATGATTGTTGAAAAATCAATTGAAGATCTTTAAATAATAAGGCATAACAAAAATTTATAGAAATGTGTGTTTAATAAACTATTAAGAGCTAGTGAAATAAGCAAGAGTTGGCTAAAATTGAATTTGAACTTGAATTTTAGAAATTTCTGGGTTTATCCATTATTACAAGATTAATTACGCACATGCAGGAATGACCTAGGATTATAGAATAATGAAGTATGTTCTTGGAATGAGTGCTTGGATATGCAAAGACCTTTTTCCATACAAAATGGGCCTATGCCTATCAAATATGTATTCATGCCTATCTCATCACTTGAAGAAATACTTAGTATATTTTTAAAGTGTGTTGAAAACAACACTATTTTTTAACATGTGAGTATGCAAATATGTTATATTCAAACTCTTTACTTGCATTTTATTAGCATGTGTGTCAACCAACTATGTTGCATAGGCATCGATGTCTCTAACTATTTAACTCACATTTATTTGAAATTAAATGATAACTTGACTGATCATGCATTGTTTGTATGCATGCATGATGACATACATACATACATACATATATATAAGGGAATATATACATTTTATATAGATGTTATCTCTTACCATCTAGATATAGGGGTGTAATAAATGTGGAATGTATAGGAAAATATGTAGGAAATGGATAAAGTATAGTTGGAATGTAGGAATAATTTTAAATAGAGATATGTGAATCTAGAAGAGTGTGCCCAACTTTACACAATTTGTGTCATGTCAATATATAACTACATTAATACATTATCTCAAAATAAACACAAAAATAAATAGAAATTCACATGAATATGCAAATTTCACCATTACAATAATATACTAACTAAAAATTAAGACAAACTAATTGTATTTATATCCTAAGAAGTTACATAATACTCTTAATTTTTATTATTTAATTTTAATTTAAATTAAAGAAAATAAATATCTTAATATCTTTTACAATATAATATTAAAAATAGAAAAATATTTGTTCCACAAAATTTAATTGACTTTATCTATCTCATAATCAATTAATCCACGATCATTTAATACTTTATTTCAAAATTCTCTCCTTTAAATGAAAATATATCATACTTAATATTAACTAAAAAAATTAGAGGAGAGGAAATATTGTGGAAACAAAAATCAAGGATTCTATGGTTGAAAGAATGGGACATGAACCCCACTTTTTTTCACAAATCTGCAACTATTCATAGAAAAAGGAACACTATATCTTCTCTCACAAATGAGTAGGGTGAAAAGATTACTGATAATACCCTAATTGGGAAAATTGCCTCAGGCTACTTCTATAGAGCATTCTTTGTTTAGTCCGCTCCTTGTGACACTGAGTTGGTGGATTAGCTGTTAGATTGCTTACAAACTGCATTGTCCCTTGATGATAATGAACACATAATGGCCCCCATTTCTGGCAAGGAAGTTAGGCTTGCTACCTTTTCTATGGGTGCTTATAAAGCCCTGGGTCTTGATGGTTTCCCTCCTACGTTCTTTCAAAAACTATGGGATATTGTTGGCCTTGATATTATTAGGGTGACTAAGAATTTTTTTGTATTGATAAATTTTTTAAAAATTCAACAACTCATTTATTTCCCTTATCCCTAAAGTTCAAGACCCTACTGGCATGGTGGATTTCAGACCTATCAGCTTATGCAATATATTGTATAAGATCTCCAAAGTTTTGGTCAATAGGATTAAAGCTCTGTTGGACAAGTTGATTAGTGTGAATCAAAAGGGGTTTGTCCCAGGGCACCAAATTCTAGATGCAGCCATCTCAACCCACAAGATTATGCATTCTATGGAAAGGAGCCTCCTCCTAGGTATGACTCTCAAACTTGATATATACAAGGCTTATGATAGAGTGGACTAGAGTTTCATGTTTAAGGTTTTTAGAAAAGTGGTATTTCATGAGAAAGTAATCAATATTATCAGGGAATGTGTTACTATAGTGAAATATTCCATCTTGGCTAATGGTAGTCCAAGGGGCTTCTTTGGGACTGATAGGGGCATTCACCAAGGGGACCCCTTATCCCCCTACTTGTTCATATTGGCTGTGAAGGTTTTAGGAAAGAACATCCTAATGCTCATTGAGAATGGTGATCTAAGAGGAGTACAGATGGCTTCTTCTCTCCCCCCTTCTACTCTACAAAAAAATGTTGATGACACCATTCTTTTTGGTGTTGCCTCTGTGATTGAAGCTAGATGTTGGAAAAATTTATTGTCTAACTATGCTATGGCCTCTGGTCAAAGTATTAACTATAAAAAGTAAGATCTATTTCTTCAACTCTAGAATGAGATGCTTAGGAGGAAAATTTAGAACATTTTAGGTTATCAATGTGTTGACCTCCCATGTATTTATCTCAAGCTCCCCCTAATTTTTAAAGAGCTATCCCCCTCCTTTTGGAACTCTATTTTGGAATGCATGCAAAAAAGACTGGTGGGTTGGAAAGGGAAAATTCTGAGTAATGCTTATAAGTTGCGACTTCTTGCTATATCCCTTTAGGGAATCCCTATTTACTTCCTGACTCTCTTTAGAATCTTGGCCTATATTGCAGATAAGTTAGAAAAAATTTAGAGGAATTTCTTATGGTTGGGCACTGAGGAAAAAAAAAATGGCCTCTGTCAGTTGGGATAAAGTTTGCCTCCTGAGGTGTATGGTGGTCTGGGCATTAGGAAAATCAGCCATCTAAACAAAGCTCTAATGGATAAGGTGGGCTAGGACCTTATTCAACACAAGAAGGATTGGTTCAAAATTGTAGGTGCTAAATAACTTAATCACTCAAGATTCCATAGTGTGGTTTTTGAATGGAGATTCTCTAGAGGCTAAAAGATTTGGATTAATATCCTTAAAACTCAGTTTATTATTGATGGGCCTAAAGTGGAAAGTTGGGAATAACAATCTTATCCAGTTTTGGGATGATTGTTGGTTGTTTGGCCAACCTCTTAGAGAACACCCTTCCTTTTAAAACCTTTAAATCCATGTGTTAAGAACCTTTGGCCCTCTTGTTTCTGATTACCTTCTGCATGATTCTTGGAAACCTATTCAAAATTGTTGTCAAATTCATGATCATCTTCATCAAAGTGTGCTTCTTCTACAAAATGATCTTTGTAGAATCAAAATACTGATATTTCCTAAGGAAGACTGCTTCTTTTAGGCCAAATGTCCTAAGGTTAACATTTTTGTCAAATCGGCTTACAATTTGTTGTTAAAGAAGGGAAATTGTGCTAACTGGAAAAGGTTTGGAACAGTAAACTTATCCCTAAAATATTTTTTTTGTAATGGAAAACTATGCATAATAGAATCCCAACTCAAGAAAATATCATGAAGTGTGGCTTCCAATTACCTAATAGATGTTTTCTTTGTAAAATGGATGAAGAAACAATCCCACACATCCTCATACATTGCCCCTTTGCCTAGAAAACTTGGGGATTTGTGCTACAAAAACTCCAAATTTCTTGACCCATGAACAAGAACCTATATGAACTTTTGGGGGAATGGGTTAGTCCTTTCCATCACCCCCTTAACAAAGAGTTATGGAAGCAGATACCTCCTCACCTCTGCTGGAGCCTCTGGAAGGAAAGAAACATCCAAATATTTAGAGATATGGAAATGAATTCTGAGGAGGTTTGTTCAACTTTCTACAAACTTATTTTGGAGAATATTTTTGTTTTCCATTAGAGGTATTTGGATGCCCCCCTCTCGCTTTGGAATCTAAAATTGATACTCAATGGGGATTGCCTAATTCTTTCTATAGGGTTGACATGACAAAAAAGATGGCAAGATTACACACCAAATGGACCCCCCCTTTTTGGTTGGTGCAAACTAAACTTTGATGGTGCTACTAGTGGTAATCTTGGCATGGATAGTGGAGGTAGAATGTTAAGAACCCCCTTGGGGGCTATTGTGGTAGGCTACGCTAGTGGTCTTGGTACCAACACAAATAATTGGGCGGAAATTATGGCTCTCTTGTGGGGCCTCAGGATTGCCCTCGCCATTGGAATCAAGAATCTCTTCATTAAGGGGGATTCTAAACTTATCATTGATGCAGTGACATGTATTGCTCAATCGAGATAGGTTATTGAGCATACTACCAATGATATTCAAAATCTCCTTCTCAATCTAAAAAAATTTGAGATTAAGTATATTTATAATGAGGGCAACAAGGTTTTCGATGCTATGGCCCATTTGGGGATGGATCAAAAGCCTCTTTGGTGTTGGCGTAAGTTTTCTTGTCTCCCTGATGATGTTAAACAACTCCTTACTTTGGAGTGGTATTGTTTACCTATGCTAATGACAATTAAAGGTGTGTATGACCAGAACAGTAACCTAAAATCTTTGCTTATGATGGAGGTTTATAAGCTGATGTGGGAAAATTCAAATTTTGTCTTGTTAGAGGCTAATTATGGGAAAATTGTCTCTTTTTTGTTGTATGATGATGTGGATGTTGACTCTACATAAGGTTATGGAGACTCTAGTTCAAAAAGGGTCAAAAAAATTGTTTGGTGGCTTAACTTGCTGACGTGGCTTCCTAATGGTTGGGTGGACCATATGAAGGTGGCAGATATTTACCCCTTATGATAATTATGGTAATTATACTTTTTGGAGGATGGATAAGACGCCCTATCATCTACCGTCACACCCAAAAATATTTGTGCTTACTTATGACTAATATATCTGGCATAATTAAAACCCACATTAATGATTATCACGACACTCCATGGCTGGGTTTCTGCCATTTTGCAAGGCTTGTGTATGCAACCCATGGAATGGTAGAATTGATCTAGATGTCTTTTCAAATATGTGATATGACTTATAGGTACATCCTAGCTAGTAGTATGCTCCAAAGAGCTACTCTTTGCGGTGTTCCTAAGGATTTCCACCATTCTGTGGGACATATGTGTTTGGCATGTGAAATTACAAAAAGTGTTCTAGCAGCTTTTCCTAGAGATGACAAGACTTATACGGGCATCCACCTCACCTGGATTAATTTATGGTTAAGTTTACATGTGATTACAATTGCAGGCACATGGAAACCTTTCTTAGTAGCACTGACAGTGTGGGTCATTATCAAATCTAGATTCAAAGGATGATTTGTAATAATTATTTTTATTTATGGATGGGGTTGTATAATCATTACCATTCTAGAACAGGTTTTTATCCCTTACTCTCTCGTAATTACACCTACTGCTTAGTTTCTTGACATCTATGTAAGCTCTTGTGAAAAACTGCTATTAGTTTCCAAATTCTGATGGTTTTACATCAGTGTGAGCATTTGAGAAGACCTGCTATCAGCTTGTTGACTCTACTACTTGACTCGAGAAGAATGGGGGTGATAGAGTTTGCATTGAGCCTACTTCCTGTGATGAATTCTCTTCTGATGCCATGGTTTGGCATATTTGTTGCGAAGGAGATGTTGTTCTATTCCTGCAATACCTTAAGGGACACGACGGGAGTCAATTCTATCCAGTTCACTCATTCTTGGGACTCACAAAAAGTTAAAGTGGTGGAATTGAGTTTGAAGTGGATGAGGAAGTTATTGCACAGACGACTGAGATGAGTACCAAAGGGAAGAAGAACAAGAAAACCCCAGACAATGACAATTCATCTATCTTCTTCAAGGATGGTGAAAATCCTATCAAGCTTCAAGGTGGATTCAATAGAGAAAAACTTCCTTCGCCATCATACAAGGTATGCCTTATGCTAATGAAGTTTTTCACTCTTGAAGGTAGATTCAAGTGTTGCTATTTTTATCATTTCCCGCTACTAATCCATTTTTACCACAATTTGTTGTTAAGTTTTCCATTTTACCTGTTAACCTCTTTGGAAGTTTGATTAAAGATGTCCTTGTGTTGAACCAACAATTCCTTGAAAAATCCCCCATTCCCATTCATCAAGGCCTTATAATGTGGCTATACCAATTCCATCTAGCCTTATGTACACCTAAGAAAATTAAAGTTGTCTTAATTGAGGAAACCCTTGATTCCCCCATGTTTTTGTCGCTTTGACCTCTCATGGGAAACAAAAAAGTAAAAAGAAGAAACCCTATGTTGTTGAGCATTCTCCCCCTTCTCCAAAGGTCCTGGGTGAACCCTCAAATACTTTTACTTAGGCCACCACCCCCTCCAACCCTTTGGAGGACAACCTTTCACCTATGACACCTAGCTTTGAACAATCCTAAGCTGCTCAAGGTCTTTGTGACCTTAAAAATTTCCCTCCTCCTTCTGTTTTAAGCAAAGGTGGCCTGGTGGGGTCTCAAAAAACCCTCCTCACCAAAAAATAGAAAGTTTTTACTAAAACGGTCTTGGTTGAGGATGGCTTTATTGATGCGGTCAATGTGGAGAATTACAAGGCTAAGGAGGGGGGGAGTGGCTCTCTGCTGAGAAGATCCAACCACTTGGTAGCCCATCTCAAGAATGTTGGAAAGAGGGGGATTGTTGATAATATTAAGTAGGTGATGTAGGAGCATCCCGGGCGAACAACAATCAACATCGACCAAAAAAATATTTTGGTTCGAATTTATTTTGGTTTTAATTTTCAAATCCAAATTTTATCATTGAAGGTCTGCAAGTTCAAAATACATGTTGATTCCGGAATTGTGACATCAAAATTTGAAGATTCAAATTATATGTATTTGTTGGTTCATATACTACGAAGGAATCAATAAATGAATTTGAAAAGTTGTTTGAGGAGGTTAAATTGTTGATAAACATTTACAATTCATATTTTAATTAAATTTCTTCCTCCTAAGTCGATTCATTTTTCCTCTCATTCTTTACAAAATTCGAATGGGTGGAATGATGCATAAAAGACAGAATATGTAAAGGTGAAATGAAGATTAAAAATCACGAGGCAAAAGGAATTGAAGGGACGCTACGACTGTGGCAAAATATTGTGATAAAAGAACCAATAACCAAACTGTGCAGAGGTAGTGCCAAAGGAGAGAGATTGGGGTGCGACATCATGTGGAATAGTGTATACATCCATCATCGATACCAAGACAAATTTAAATCAGAAACCAAAATCAATGAAAATTGAGGGAGCAAAATTAACAAATCAAGCCGCAGACTTGAATTAAATCTTCACCATGGGGAAAGGGCAAGTCGTGGGTCAAAAGGAGGATAATGTATGTGGAGGAAAAAGAATGGACAAAGGAGAGATGGGCGCTGGAATTAGTTGCTCATGCAAGAGAAATTGGAACTTGTTAAACTATGTGCAAGTAACTAAAGGCCAATTGAGATATGGGGCGACTAAAATCAAAGCATATGGACATACAACTAAAAAATTAATTAAAAAATAAGCAACTAAAAAACTACAAAGAACTAAAATACTAAGATAAAGACATACATGAACAATATCTTTGTCATTATTTGACATTTTTACAATCAAATTAAAAAGGACATTTTTTTATGGTTGGGGGCAAAAGAAAATTAAAAGATATTTTGTTGGACTTATTGGTCCCTCGGTGAATTTTCCACAGCGGTGAATTTTCCTTCGATGAATTGCACGATGAATTTGCCGCATGCTGGTCCCTCTCATATCACACATAAGTTTTAACTTAGATTGCACTAAAAAATTAATCTCTATAAACTTTTATTTGAGTTATATGTGTACTCAAGAGTTAGGGAGGCCATCTACCTTTTGAAAACAACGCCCACTTGCTTTCTTATGTAATTTTATTGATACATGTGGAAAGTGAAAAAGAAAGCTTTGAAGGTCCATGTTCTAGGTCATATCAAAGCACCATCATTCCGTGTTCTAATCTATGAATTTTAAATCTATTAGAAATTGTCATGTGTCTTTGTCTATTAAAAAATTATTTAAAATGTGTCATATATATGTATATATGTATATGTTAAATTTTGTAAGAAAATTAAATCAATTAAAGATCTTTTTAAATAATTTTTATTGATTTTTAATTTTATTAAAACTATAAATGAGTATATTTTAATTATTTGAGAGGTGTAATAAATTAAAATGATAGTAAGGGATGGTTTGTAATGGTATCAATATGTTAAAGAATCAAGTGAAATTATATAATTTACACATTAAATTATTTTTGATATAAAAAGCAGCAAAACAAGGGTGTTGTCCCATTAATACAAGGCAACAACGACCATCCACAACAGACTAACACTAACAACAGGTCTAAAAACCAAATCATCACCTTAAACAAATCATATAAAAAACAACTCAAAAAACTAACAACCGAACTAAAGCTACTAGTAATGTCCATCATGATAGCATGATTTAAAACCACCATAGATATAGACCACCAAGGCTCATACCAGTCATAGAGGAAAATAAGCATAATAACAATGTCTTTAACAAAACAAAACATAAACGAAGGTTGATTCAACCATCCCTAGCCAAAAAACCAAACCCCACCAAAAACTAATCTTTCTTCCCACTGCATGGCTTAACTAAAGTTATGGTAGCTCAGTCTTCAAAGAGGAACTTAAGCAATTCCTTACTGACGAGTTCTTCCTCCACATCATTCGCAGCCTTGTCCTTTTGCAGCAGACATAACATAGTGGCGGACCTGTGCATAATCTTCAAGGCAAAATGAGTAACATCCCGCAGTCTTTTCTCCAAACTCTCGATTATGTTTTTCAGATTGTCAACCTCCTCCCAAACAACACCCTATTTACTATGTGATTCCTCCATGGGAGCCTTACCCTCTGCAATGTTGGAGGCGCGAGACTTGACCTCCTTGATTTTAATGCTGGCAGGACCCCTTTTAAGACTTTCAAAAACATGGGAGGAGCTACTAGCAGAACCCGATACAGCCTCCTCCCCCACATCCTTTTCCTCCTTACTCCTACTCTCACTCCCGTCCCCAATGTTAGAATCTGAAACCTCCTTAAAACTCTTCCCTTTTTATTGCTTGATAACTAGTCTATTAGACCGGCGAGGGGTATTAGTCTCCTCGGTGATCTTAATGTCAGAGTCAATTTGATGGAGCCGGAATTTAATAATAAACAAATATTATTAAAATATTTTGATAAAAATATAAATTATTAGTGATGTCTTATTAAGTAATTGAAAATCAAGAAACACATTAAATTGTTGATATTTAATAATAAACAAATATTAATAAAATATTTTGATAAAAATATAAATTATTAGTGATGTCTTATTAAGTAATTGAAAATCAAGAAACATAATCAAAATTATTGATACGTGAAACAACATATATTAAAATTATTTATAAACTTTTTTTATTTAACTATCTTATAATTGTTTGCATGGGTTGTATTATTTGTTTTATTCTATCAAAAATATTAAAATAAAATAATTCTTTAATTAAAAATTACAAATAAAGTAAATCATGTTTAAAATAGAATATTTCTTGAGTAAATATTATTTTTTTATCTATCTAATTATCCAATTATGTGTCTATATATCTAAATGATATTTATATAGAAAAATAATTTATTTATTTATTTTTTAAAAAAGTTAGAGTAAATTATTTGTTTACATTTAAATTTTGAAAACATGTGTATAGTTTCTACCATTTGTTGCATTAATATTGAAAAATATCTCTTAATAAATAAATTAAATAATGTGTAAAATAAAATAGTTTTTAGGTAAAAATTAAAATAATCGTTATCTTTCTTAATCTTTTACTTATTTGTGTGTCAATGGTTGAATATAATCATTTTTATAAATATTAGAAAGTGATATTTACATAAGCATTGTATAGGAAAATATTTTTCTTATATCAATTCAAGTTAGTTAAAGCAATGTAAACAATTATACAAGTTTCAATCTAGATTGATCATAAATATTGTACATTATGATGTATATATGATTACATGTACTCTCTCAACATCTTTTGGATAGATGCATTTAATATAATTATACTAGTATTAAATGTTTCTATACATATTTTGTATGATAAATTATCCAATTGACATTAATATTAAATATTTTAAGAATAAGAGTCATGATTACAAAATTTATTAAAATTTAATGTTTGAAATTTCAAATAATGAATAGAAATATTTAGTTTTAGATTTGACACACAGTATAACTTTGTT